>SNQJ01S0065113.1:0-10298 GCA_010110895.2 Picea sitchensis | reverse complement strand
AGTGTGATGAGATATGAATTACATCAAATCAACCAAAATAATATGCATTTAATGTTAACATGAATTTCATTAAGCAATCTTGCAATCATATTATTAGTCCCCGCCGAAGGCGTAGAGGGACTATAATGATCGATAATTCGTTGACTTCATATTAATATGTCCTTTGACTATAAATTTTCGCATCATCTCTATTGTTCGAACTATAGAACTAAAAACATTATTTTTTATATAATGAAAAAAACCTTATATGTCATCATCTCATTGGAGAATATATTCAAAGTCTTATTTCCAGCTTCATTATTCCCAATGTTTTAAATGTTTAGATATCCAAATTTTTGAGCATCGAAGCTCTTTTTTAATTTTTTTATTTTTATTGAAGTCTTTACATACCAAATTTTTTGAGCATAGACTCTCTTTTTTAATGTTTTTATTATTTCTATTTTTATTGAAATGTTTACATACCGAAAGTTTTGAGCATTGACACTCTTTTTGAGGTACTTGAATATGCCTGACAGCTTAAATGTTTACATAGCGTGAGACCCTTAAACAGGCCTGACAACTTAAATGTTTAGATAGCGTGAGGCCCTTGAACATGCCTAACATCCTTAAATGTTTACTTAAATAGGCCTTCCACAATACATTTTTCTTCAAAATTTTCCATACAATGTTGCAGTGAATTTGGACAATATTGTTGTCCATCGCCACTTGCATAGCCATCATATGTTTCATACTTCTTCTATGATTGGAATGCAATTTAGTCATCATTGAAGATAGATATATTGTTTACTGGTTCATTGGTTGCTTCTTGTTCACTGGTTCTTCAATTGCTGCTTGTTGTTGTTTGGTTCAAATTTGCAAGGTTGAGGTCCTGTACCTATAATTGGACCTGTTGGTGCTTGTTGCTTGCTTTTGTTTCCTTCAACTTTGCAAGGTTGGGGTCCTGCACTCGTAGTTGGAGTTGTTTTTTCACTTTGCAGGGTTCAAGTCCTGCACCCACAATTGGACCTGCGATTCTATCATTCATCATTGCCGAGTAAGTTTCGATACCATAGTTTCATTCATATTCATTCTTTGCTTTTTACTGTTTACAGTTTGCAAGTAAGAATCTTTAAGTATTTCCACTCACATGGTCATCATATGTGTTGGAGCTGCCTTTGTTTTTTTAGCCTTTTTTAATTTTTATATCTTAATGCTTGAAATCGAAAGCTGGTTTTGGTATCTTCCTTTCTTTTCCCCCAAATCTCAGAAGTCTCATCATGCAAACAACGACGATTATCGTACTTCTTAAGGAAAGATTTATTTATTTTATCGCTTAAACCAGTCTCCATTTTTTAACCTTGAGATGTCGCCTATCGGAAGTTATAGATCACATAGTTTACAAGCCCCGAGGGGCGAAACAACGAACTAGTTTTAAAGAAAAGTCTACCTAGATCTTTACCAAGAGTAAAAATACTCTAAACCGAAGTCAAGCATCGTCGGGATTTCGTGTCTCGGCATTTGCTAGCTCCAAAAGTCTTACCGTCATAACCCCGATAGCCGAAACTGTGAGATTCTTGTTTTAGTAACCCGGGTTAATGTTAAAGTTAAAAAAGTTTAGCCGTGGTTAAGCTTTGTCAGGAATTCACAACTTGGCATATTTTCCCTCAAAAGTTATACCTTCAAAGCTTTGAGTCGCAAAGTCACGATATAAATAAAACGTAATTAATTAAACACTTAATCTGGTTTTATCCTACATTTTAATTAAATCATATCATCACGATCTCGCGATTTCACAACTCGGCATACGAACCTCCCGAAAGTTATACCTTCGAAGCTCTGAGTCGCGATATAAATAACCACGTAATTAATTAAACTCTTAATCATGGTTACTTTTTTTATTAGCCAAAGCTAATTGTCGCAATCTCGGGTCTTAGATTTTCAAAGGGTTAAAGCGAAAACTCACGATGAGGCGAGTGACGAAAGATTAATTAAAATTTAAAAAGGATCGATTAATTAAGATAAGCCAACATTTTCATTGTTTTAATACAAAAATTAATATGCACAGTCTCCGAGGCGATTTTAAACTTTCTTTCCGCCAACTTGCATTACGAACTGTCAGAATTTATGACAGTAATTAGACATGAGGTGAATTGACAAGTAAGGATTTGGCCTTTATTGCTAAATTTATATTTAAGAATAATTTGACTGTTCTGTTCCTAAGGATGAACTAGTTTTAAATGGTCAAAGGCATAGATTTTTTATTTGATTATCTCAAATTTCATTTCTATTCTACGCAGAGCCAACTTTTCGCGAGCGAGCTAATTTCTGTATGTATACATATTGTTATCGCAGGAGATCTAATGTAGAATCCTCTGCCATGGCCCCGCGAAAGGAGTCTAAATCCAATGTTGAGGTTTCAAGACAAGGTTCAGACAACATTTCTGATACTTCACCTCGAAGTGTCGACTCCGTCAGGACCTGGTCATATATTTATGAGGTTCTACAGTCTGAATTGGTAGATGTTTTGGATGATTCTAGTGGAAATGAAAAAGACGACCTAGTCACCAAGTATAAGATAGTAGTCCAGGCTCAAATGCATAAAGTAGAGGCTAGGCCACGTCTGCTCCCTTACTATGATATGATCTGGTGGGCATTAGACCATGTAGATATACCAACCAGAACCATCATCAACGAGCAGAGGGTCACCATTGGGACTTTCATACATGAACAATTGCAGGCTATGTACAAGTTTCCAGCCATGTCAGACTTTGTTTACAATGTCAAATTCCTGGAGGATTTTAAACAGAAGGAATGTGTGCAATATGACAAGACTTTGTCTAGTTTAATCAAAGATTGGGTTTCACACCCTGCAAAGTTCAGTGAAAACATTAATGGTATATATTCAATAGCTTCTATGGAACCACAGTTCAAATATATCACTATGATGACCTGCAAATTATATGGGAGAGAGGACACCACACATTTTTTCCTTCAGTGGGTTTCTCTAATTCACCAGGTTGCCGAAGGCTGTTCCTTCGACTGGGCTAAACTACTGTCTGATAGTTTGACCAGTTGAGTTACAGAGTATCGAGCGCAGAGGGAGAGTGGAAATATTGCTTCATTCTTTATGTCTGTGTATATCATGGACACCATATGTTTTCTGACACATTTTCCCTTGATGAGTTGGAGCTGGACTCCAACGGAGGCTGAGCCCATCCACGTCTACCATTCAAAGCTGTGGGAAGACAAAGCCTCAGATTTTGTGTATGAAATCTTTAACTGGGTGATGGTACCACTGCATGTCACTATCTTCGACTATCTGCCACCCAGGATCTCAAACAGTATCACGGTAAATATGAGCAGTATAGCTGACTGGTACGTGGAAGCAGAATTTTCATATCTCAGGGTTTTCGGCGCTTCTATTCCTTCGAATGCCTTGCCATTATTCATACGCAATAGGATGGATTTTCGTGAGATTTCCAGACAAACCGTAATCGGTGGCATAAGAAAGGATCTTAAGGGATATTCCAAAAAGGTATGGCCACCTTTTCCTATTCATCTACATTCCTATTCTTTGTTAGATTTCGGGCTTGCTAAAGCTGAGGCAGCATCCCTGGATGACCTGAAATTGGTTCATGTCGAATTCAAAAAACATGATCCACAGAGGGTCATAAGTAATCACTTGGCCAGTTGCGGGATAAAAAGGTTTGAACATGAAATTTCTCCCTTGGATGAAATTTTCCGAGGTGCGAGATTTTATGCCGAGGTTTTGGCTTGGATACAATCCCTGGCTCCTGAAGAAAGGGCTTATGTTTTAAAATTCCAAGAACATCGACGGAGTTGTCTTCCCCCAGTATTGCGAGGTGAAAATCCAATAATAGTAGAGGTGCAACAAAAAGAAGCCGAAGGATCAAAAGATTTAGCACCCAGAAAAGAAGAGCACCAGGACGGGGAGGAGCAAACTAAGAGTCCGAAACCAGAAATAAAAACTCCCAATCCACCGAAAAAGAAGACTCCAGTTACCACTAACAGGTCAATCAGCTAAGAAAATCAGAGATCCCATCGCCCCCATTACTCCCTTACAATCAACTCAAGGGAACACAAACACAGGGCGGATTTTCAATAAAGAATTGAGACCTATAAGGATGGAAGAGCTCCCTCCAAATGAGTTCTTTTTTGATAAAAAGAGAAAAGCGGTGGTAAAAAGGGAATTCTATGAAGAAGAGGGATAAACAACCAAGAAGTTCAGGGTGTTGATCGATGGGAAAGACAAGAAGAAAGAAGAGTTTGCGACAGAAATAGCCGGGACATTAGGGGCGTATGCTACAACAAACCAATTTTCAGTCGGGGTTTTGAAAAATCAGATGAAGAGAAAAAATCGCCTCATCAAAACCTTAGAAGATAAACTAGCCACAACAGAGGAGGCTGCCAAGGACCAGACAAGCACAGGAATAGAATAAGAAAGAATGGCCGACAAAAAGGAAATTGAGTTTCTCAAAGCTAAGCTTCAACAAGCAGAGCTGGTAGTTCAGACTAGTCAGATATAGGTGGGCCAACAAAAAGACTTGGTTGAGAAGCTACAGGTTAGATTAGAGTTCGCTGAAAGCCAAATCATAAATATCGGGATATTCTAGTCCCAGGCTATGGAAATTCAGAGGAGGCTTGATTTCACATGTGGTTGCTATGCATCAAAGAGAAGTTGGAGGCGGCTGAATTGCTTACAAAGGCTATACAACAAGCAGGAGTGAAGATGGAAAATGGTTACAAGTTTTTCCATTTCAGACGATTGAGGTAATATTTTTGTTGAAAGAATGGGAACAAAACATATCATAAGGAAATTTGCAAGCCAAGAGGATAAGGAAATCATGTAGAAGGGTTTTGATTCCATAGATGCAAAATCTAGTTGCATTGATAGCGAGAGTAATGCTTAGATGCTGAGCCAAATGGATATGATGAAACTCTTGCTTGATATAAATGAAAAGAAGAAAGAAATTAATTTGAAATCTCACAAGTAAATTTGGCAGACATAGTTCAAATGGATAAATGGATTATTAAACCAATTGTGCAATTGTGTGCTATTGACACCCTAGAACGACAAATGAAAGAAAGGTTGCCGCAATTAGTCAGAGATTGTTTTATTTTTGAGGCCAATTGTCAAGGAGAATCTTCAAGGTTGATATCTCGGCTGGTTGAGAAATGTGTCACTTGTACTGAGTATGCGAGAGGACAGGCTTCTGGTACTGAATAAAGACATAGGATAAAGAAATGAAATGATTGATCTCCTTTTCCTTGTAGCGAAAAATCCTGGAACCATTGAGATTCCACCATATGTAAATCTGTATAAATATACAATGAAAGAAGGAACAACGAGAACGGACCTTTCTTGTCCGATTGTAATAGAGATTTTCTCTCTTGAGAGTTAATATAAAGCAAATCCGAATTCTCAATTGTCATGGCGTATTTATGAGTTTGTTCCCTTGTATTTCATATTTCATTTCATTTCATATATGTATCGATGAATGCTTAGCTATAATTTGGTACAACCTCTACTATAGTGAATGAATTCTAGTTTTCTATATTGTTTACCATTTCTCCTACATACCAACTATTAGCAGGTATAAGACCATTGAACACTTTAGATTTCTATATATATTTTATGTGTCATCGGGTTATTTCATTATCTTTTCTTCTTCTATTTATACGTGGGATTCTCCCTTGATAGGAACCTTACATGATAGACAACTTAATGTTTTCTTACACCTCACACACATTTATTTAAATATAACTTAGTTACAGAAAAGGGCCTTTGTTTTGCACCCTGTTTTCACTACTAGAACTATAAACTCTCCTTTGCTCATTAGAAATCGAGACAACATTTAAAATTTCTTTGAGATTTTCTTATCATTCATTCCTCCCTATGGCTGTCCACGTGATATGAGACACCCTAATATTGAACTTGGACTATCATATCAAACACATACTGCCTTGAATATTTTTGATACTATTCTTAAAACAACCACTACCCGAGTTGAATTAGAACGTTCATGGGTAGTCATTGAACAAGATATTACTATCTAGGAATAGTTGGAAGCCAGGCAGCTACAACCTATAAATCAACCCTAGCTTCCCTTGGAGAAGGTTGACATTTCTTCCTTCTCCCTATCACCTTACTCACTTTACAGGATACTTTGAACCTTTGTGCTTCTAAGCATTAATACGGACTACGGAAGAATAATATGTTTTAGATTTCTTCTATTCTTGGAATGCAGATTTAGTCATCATTGAAGATACATATATTCTTTATTGGTTCTTTGGTTCGTTGGTTGCTTCTTGTTCACTAGTTTGTTGGTTCATTGGTTGCTTCTTGTTGTTGTTTGGTTCAAATTTAAGGTTGAGGAGTCTTGCACACTGCAGTTGGACTGTTAGTTAATTTTCACTTGTTTTTTTTTTCTTCCAACTTTGCAAGGTTGGAGTCTTGCCCTTGATTGGAGCTATTTTTTACTTTTCAAGGTTCAGTCCACTTGAGTGGATCTATGATTACATCATTCATCGTTCTGAGTAGTTTGATACCATAGTTTCATTCATATTGTTGTTTACTGTTTACTGTTTACAATTTTCAATTGGAATGTTTAAGTATTTTCGCTCGCATGGTCGTCATATGTTTTGTATTTCTTCTATACCTGGAATGCAATTTAATCATCATTGAAGATACATATGACCTTTCTTGGTTATTTGGTTCATTTAGTTTACTTCACTTCTTGTTATTTGGTTCAATTTGTAGGGTTGAGGTCCTGCAACTGCAGTTGGACACATTACGTTATACTTGTTCATTGGTTTGTTTCTTGCTTCTTTCTTTTGTTTGCTTGAATTTGCAGGGTTCAAATTCCAGCACCTAGTGGACCTATGGTTATGTAGTTCATCATTAACGAGTAATTCGATTACCAACTACTTTCATTACATTATTCTTTTTTTTGTTTATTGTTTGCATTTTGCAAGTAAAAATGTTTAAGTATTTATTCATCATTCTTATCCTACAGACTTTCTATAGAGGTTGGCATATATTTTTATCCTACTCTTAAATTTTCCTCATATCGTTTCCTGAGGCTCTGCACCATGTGCGTACCAATGTCGTTGTCACAACTTTGGTTGTCATTTTTCTAGCATTACAAATCTCGTTCCTTTAGGTATGTGACGTAGTGGAAATATAAGGCCTCAATTGAATAAAATTCTTGGACTTCACACCTTGCCTAGATGATATTCCCAACTTTCCCTAGGAATGAGAATTTTACTATCTAGATACGAATCGAACCCATGTATTTCACATGAAAAATACAATGTCAATCTTGTTACTATGCAGAATATTCTTGTAGAAGAAAATTGTAGGTAGGTGTAGAAGGGCTAGGTATGGTACAACGGTGCCTAGGCGACACTAAAATTGCACAAACTTGGCATATTTTCCCTCCTTCTCTTAAATTTGCTCCAATGTTCATGAAAAATACGATGTCAATCTTGTTGCCTTTGCAGAATATTCTTGTAGAAGAAAATTGTAGGTAGGTGTAGAAGGGCTAGGTATGGTATAATGGTGGCTAGGATGTAACAAAATTGCACAAAATTGGCACATCTTTCCCTCCTTCTCTTAAATTTGCTCCAATGTTTTCTCCAAAATATGAACCATACCTACATGCCTTTGCAAAATGTTCTTGTAGAAGAAAAAGATGTTGAGATGGTGTTAGCAAGAGTAGTTTTCCTTGGATTGAAAATTTCAATATTCAATCTCTATGCCGCTCTGCATGCAACATTGCTAACACAATGCTTTTTTTTTCAAATGCATTACACCATTTACATCTGAACGAAAACATTACCATTCTAGGAGATTTCAATGTTAACATGCTACAAAATAGTGCCATAACAAAAATAATTGGAAAACTACATGTGCAATTACAATATCCTCTTTCTTTTGGTTAAGATAAAACATGTATAAAACACACTTATTGACCATATATGGTGAAATGTGCCCATATCACAATACAACCGCTTTATCTTATACACAGTCTGGTCTGACCACGACACAATTTGTCTTGTACTTGAATTATGAAATATACATCAAACATATTATAAAATTATATTTCCATGTCTCAAAGCATATCTGGATACTTTTTTGCACAAAACCAAATCATTTAGCTAGAACCATCCAACTTATTAATATTTTCTGGCTTGTAATATATTTTGGCCAGGAAAAGTTCTAATAACCACAACCATGGATCAAGAAAAACAAAGGTTTATGCTTCTAACTCTTTCTTTTATTCTATTCCTTTGATTCTCATTTACTGTATGTACATATTACTTGTTTTCCCTTACATACTAGGTTACATTCATGTTCATTGTATTTTGTGCGTTCCCATATTGAAACAAACAAAATAACTGGAGAAGATGAAGGACTCTTAACCGCAAATGTAGAAGAGGAGATACAAAGGTGCATGCTTCTACTCTTATTTCATATTTCATTGTTTTGTATTTCATTTATTGTCTGTATATTTGTTCTACTGCTTTGCACCTAATTTATTGTATGTAGATACTACGTATCTTCCTACATAATAACTTATCTTCATGTCAATTGTATTTTCTGTGCTACTACATTGAAATAAATAGAATTGTATTTATTTTTTTACATATCTTTCTACATACCAACTTACCTTCATGTCCATTGTATTTTCTACATTGCTACATTGAAAGAAACATATTAGTTGGACAAGAGGATGCAATCTTGTATGCCACAACAGAGGAAGGTGAAGTACAATCTTCGAAAAGGTATACCAATTGTGATAGTAAATCAAACACACAAAACGAGTAGGTGGATAAAATATTGGACTAGAAAATGATGATCTGGCAACAATGGGCCTTTGTTGAGACTTCCTGCTTCTAAAAATTGCAGTCCCCTTTTCTATTTTCCCACTCTATTATCCCCTTTTTCCCCCTCTTCTATACTTAACCAAATTCCCCTTTCTTTTCCCTCTACTTTCACTTTCTGGTTGCTTTGCTTGGCCATTTTTTTGAAAATATCTACGTTCGTGGGTTGGCTGACTCATGGGTTCAAATTTATACTCATGCTTCTATATCATGAGTCCGACCGACTACTTCCTCATTCCATACTTAGCCACTTTTTTGATCGCGAATTCCAAGGCTGGCGGGCTCAAAATTTCTTTCTATTGTTCCGTGTCCTCCAAACAAGACCCGAAGTTCCGCGATATACAAATTGACAGCAGGACTCCCAGGCTGGAGGGCTCAAGATTGCGCTTATATTCTTCCATGATACGCAAACAATTTCGGGGGTCCCACGATATACATATTGGCCGCCAGACTCCCCCATCATGCCCTGTTCCATGTTACACATTTTTTCACTCAAAATTTATGAGGCATACAATTTGACCATCGGGTCCTCATGTTTCATACAATTTGACCATCGGGTCCTCATGTTTCCTAAGTATCCGTTGACACCCTATATCGTATTCCATTTCCTTCGAGCCTATATGTGAAATATAGAAAAATTATGGACAATATACAATGCATATGCTTATTTAGTCGTTCTGATGTTCATGTACACATGCTTTCATCAGAAAAAGTTGGATGAGTGACATGGGCATGAGTAGTCAATCATCGCAAACATAAATAGAATGACAAGGCCAAAGGTAAAGATTCATACATTTTTCTCTCTCTTTGTTTACCAAAAAAATATCATGAGCTATTTATTCATCTATGCCATGATCAATATATTGATGTCATCTGCAACACATACTTTGTAGTTCACAAGAAGTATCAACGAGCGCAAGTGAAACGCCTGACATAGTGCAAGCTTCACAGACTAAGAGGTATGGTTAAAAAACCTAGAACTGCATACTTCTTCCAAGTTGTGCATCTACTTGTACATTTATGCCAAAAAAAAAGAAAACAAAACAATGATGCAGACTACCATTCACATTAATTTTTCTGTTCAAAAAATGTCACCAGGTCTAAACTTATAACACCCAATATATTATCGATAGAAGGCTTGAACAACCGCCGAACTGGAAAAGTGTTCGTTGGGGACATAATGGTCGTGTACAACACCTACTTAGACAAGGAAAACAAAACTAGATGCATTGTGCATGATGACATGACAGACAATGAAGACATGATGAAAGTCAGACTGACTATCCCTACACAACTTGTCAAGAAACATGCAGAAAAGATCTTTCCAGGTAATGGGATATCCATCACAAATTTGAATATATTTCCAAAAACAGTATATGACCGTGGTGATTGTGATCGGATTATATTGCTCA
>SNQJ01S0065112.1:0-40555 GCA_010110895.2 Picea sitchensis | reverse complement strand
TGAACTCAAGACCTCTTACTTAATAAGGAAAGTTTTAACCAAATGGTTTAGCAAAACATATTGTAACGTTCAGAAGGAGGATCGAGGGTGTTGTTGTTGTTGTTGTTGTGGAAGACGGCCTTGGAGAGCGTGCTAAAAAAAACTCTTTTCACACAAGAAAAAAAATTCGCTTCTCGATGACAACAAGGGTTAGATTCTCGGTTAGCTTACCCGGATGATGCACCTTTTCCTATTTGTTTTTGATTTTCTGAGATCGCACAGGGTGCGGGGAAAAGAGAATTCGCAGATCTGAAAGAGTAGCAACCCGAAAATAAAAAATACAAACCGAAATAAAATCAAAATAAAACTTTGCAGAAATTTAAAAATGGCGTATTCAGGCTTTATACCTCCGGATCTGACTGTAATGGCTGTATCTTGGGAAAACAGAAGCCTTTTCGAGTGAAACGAAATGTGTTCCTGAATGAAACGAGTGCTCCAGATGCAATGGAACAATCCTCTTAGCCCAGAAATGTACGAAAATGCCAGAAATGGAGATGAGGAAACTTGGCTTCACGATCTCGATCTACAACAGGAGCAGGTCTTCAAACGGGCTCTGATACCATGTTCAAAAACATAGGTATTCCAACAGAGGACAAACACCTTCAGTAACCACTCACATAAACAGATCAAAGATCAACACACCGATCTTTTCACCTGGTAAAACCCCTACAGGGAAACATCCACAGCCCCAGCCAATGCGACCACTTGGAGTAGTTTATTAATGAAAATAAAAAGATTACAGAGAGATTTTACAAGATATTTTCTCACAATCGATCATCGGAAAATGACCCTCCATGCTATTTAAATAGAGATCATGGACCAATCGGGTGTTAAGCCACAGATCAATGGTCGTTAAGATCGAGGAGAGTATGAACCGTCAGATCACTCTATGTCAGGAACATATCATGACTGTCGAATTTCCTAACTACAAATGCATACTAATGCATACTAAAGAAACACACTAAGAAACACACTTTTATCTAACGACATATTAGAGCAAGTAGATATTAACTAACTCCTAAGTGTCTAAATATCCTAACAGGGATAGGAGCGGTGTTGATGCAAAATCTACATCCCATAGATTTCGAGAGAAGGAAGTTGAGGGATCTAGAAAGGCTATACCCCATTTACGATAAGGAGATGTTGGCCATCATGCATGAATTGTCCAAGTTTAGACAATACTTGGTTGGAGGACGCTTTGTGGTGAGGACCGACCACAATAGCCTGAGGTATTTCTTGGAGTAGAGAGACTTAAGCGGGAGGCAACAAAAATGGGTAAGTAAGGTGTAGGTGTATGACTTTGACATTGAGTACATGAAGAGAAAAAAGAAAGTAGTTGTTGACTCCCTTTCTAGGACACTTGTAGTCTTTTCCATGATAGAGATCTGAGCTGACTGGAAGTTCATTCTCTTGGTGGAGTACTCCAAGAATACATTTGCTTGTGAGCTTATGGAGAGCATCATTCGGGATGACAGGTATAAAGTAGTGGATGACATCATCTATATTGGATGCGTAATCCTTGGGATTGTGGTCTTTGTAAGAGTGATGCACATATGAAGAATCATAGGTGATAGGAAGATTCATACGTTGGAAAAGACCAATGGTTTCATTTTGTGTATTCATTGAGCTTCATGCTAATGGAACAATCATCCCATGGAGTTATGATTTCTTCTCACTCTTGGCCTAACAGTGGTATCAGAGCCACATTAACTCCATGAATTATTGTCTTGGTGTTTCCTTTCCCTAAGCGAACACAAAACGCCTATGTTGGCTTGCATGTCTCTCTACCCTTAACACTCTAATTTATTCTATGTATGTCTATTCCATGGTGTTCAGTCTGTCTCTCTACATGCCATCCTTTGCATAAACCCTAAATTTGACGTTGTAACTGCTCACCATTTTTTATCTCTCACCAGTCACTCCATTATCATGCTCAACTGTGTATTCGACAACCTCTCCCCTAGCCAATGATCTAAACCCTAAATTCTTCATCGTTGCACCTCATTCTCGCACCATTTGCTATCCTATCAAATATAAACCTTAAACTATATCTCGCCCACATAGTTCTATCGCATTGTCGCACAAACTCACTGTCTCAACCTTGCCTTAACACTGTCACCTAACCTCTGATCCTTCTTACATTGTTGGTTATGGTTTGGGCCAACTCATCACCTGTTATTGTTACTATTATCCTCAGAAGAGTATTTTTCCTTGCGCTCGTTGGAATAGTAATCATTGCTTTCCCATATATGAAACAAAGAATAAAGAAACCATAGAAATCAAGGGTTTATATCCAAGAGATTTGTGTTCAGTTTGAGAAAAAAATACACTCTCGCATGAGGTTATCAAGAAGATCAAGGAGAAACAATCAACAATATTCAAATGTATTGCTTGCACTACTAGTGTGGAGTTATTGGTGGAGGTAATATCATTGATAATTCATATGGTTCCAACGACTAATAGACAAATCGTGATTCAAAAGGAGAATAACCAGTGGTATTGAAGGTAGCTCAGGAGGAGGCGTTTCACTGACGAATTACATAGATGTATGAATGTCTTTGTTTCTCATCATTCCTCATTGATCTATCCATTCCTCATTGCTCATGAATTTTCATTACATTCTTGGTGTAGTAGAAAGATAATTGTGTTTTTTTATTTATTAGAGAAGCTTCATTATATTTTCATTCCATAACGTGTCTGTGAAGGAAGAAGAAAATCCATTCTCTCATATCCATTATCGGTGTGGTTTTGACTGGCAAAGAGAATTATAAAGAATGGTACAGGAAGATCAAAATCACATTGATCTTCAATGACCCGTGGAAAGGGATTTGTGAAGCAGTAGCAGTTCCTCAGGAAAGAAAAATCACAGAAGAAGAAGCCTCAAAATTAAAGATGAAGAGTATCAAACCTGGTAGAAAACCAGGCATTCCAACCTCAAACAAAGAATGTGAAATATGGGAAGACAAAGTCCAGAAGGAATATGTTGTAATATTCATGACAGTAAATGAGGAGGTGAGTTGTCATATTGTTTCCATTAGTGATTCTTATGGTGCCTTGAAGAAATTGAATGAATTGTATGACACACATTCTGAACAAGAATTCATACATTTAATGTTGAAGCTCTTCAACCTAGAGTTGAAGAATGATGACCCTATGGCTTTAGCTTTAGAAATCAAAGCGATAATGCATGATATTGAAGCCACCAGAGTGAAGATTGATCTGCCTCTCACGAACTTCATTAAGTCCATATACCCTACATATTCTCACTACATTGAATCGTTGCAAGCAAGTGGTCAAATGAAATCCATCACATTTGACAAGATGGTGGAGAACGTTGCAGAACATGAGAAATCCATTGGAAAAAAGTCATATCCTTCAATTAAAGAGACTATTTACCTTGCTTAGAAATACAAGAGTAAACAACATGATTCTTCCACAGGATAAAGAAACAGAAGAGGACGTGGATGTGAAAGAAAGAGTTTCAGAGGTGAGGGGGGTAGACACAACCAAGGTGATAGATCTAATCTTCATTGTATCTGTTACAAAAATAATAGGTCACATGAAGCAGATGTTTGCAGAGTTCCATGGGACAAGATCAAAGAAGACAAGCATAATAAGAAAAAGGACAAAGGTAAAGCTACAAAACCAACAAAAGGTAATCCACCTAAATATTCCCATTACATTGTTGCTCACTGCAATATAGGAGTAATAGAAGATTTATTTAACACTGCATATAGTCCTTGGAAATATGCATGGCTTCTTGACACATGCATAACCTCCCACATGACATTCTGAAGAGATTTTTTTGAAGAATCCAATGACAATTTAGATGGAATAGTGTATTTTGTAGACAAGTCCAGCGTTAAACCTTTAGAAATGGGCACCATCAGGATTAAGTTTCCTGGATTCACAGATTTTCTTCTGCACAATGTACTATATTTTCTTGAACTGCAAAGAAGCTTGTTGTCCCTTGTGCACATCAGACAACGAGACCACTATGTTCATATGATCAGTGGCAAAGTTGAAATACGAAAGGATTTTGATAACATGCTTGTTATGACTAGAATGGAAGATGGAAGATTTTTGAAGTTGAATGAGACATCTACCCATGCAAAAAATGCTACATACCTCTTTGATAACGGTGAAGGTATAATGTGATCTAGTCTTTTGTTGCATGTTATATTTGGTCATATCATCTATGACATTCTTCGTTTATTGAGAAAAAATGGTGTTTATGGTCTTCCTACTATTCCTAGAAAACAGAAACAATGTGATGCTTGTATCCTTGGAAAGCATAGCAAACAACCATTCAATGATTCTACTTCTAGAGCATGAAGAAAACTTGAACTTTTTCATTTTGATTTGTGTGTCCCTATGCTCGTTCCTTCTGCAAATGGAAATAAATATATAATGTATTTTATTGATGGTTACACCATGATGTGTTGGGTGTACTTGTTGAAAGATAAATCACAAGCTTTTGAAACATTTAAAAATTTTCATGTATGGATTCAAAATGAAGCTTAGTCTCATATTGGATCTCTATGCACAAATAATGGAAGAGAATATACATCTAATGAATTTGAAATTTACCTTCGCCAACATGGGATAAAAAATCAAACAAAAATTCCATACAATCCTCAACAAAACGGTGTAGTTGAACGAATGAACATGACACTCCTAAATATGGTTCATTCCATGATGTTTTTCAAGAATGTTAAATTGGTGTTTTGGGCTAATGCAATTCTATGTGCAATTTATGTCAAAAACAAGTGTCCATCTCATGCTCTTAAAAACAAGACTCCATATGAAATGTGATATGGCCACATTCCTTCGATGACGCATCTTAGGGTCTTTGGTTCCACCTACTATGCCTTGATTCCTAAGGATCAAAGAAGCAAGCTTGATGCAAGGAGTCGGAAGTGCGTATTCTTGGGGTACTCAAATACCACCAAGGGGTATCATCTTTATGATGAGACAAACAAGAAGTTCATCCTTTCCAAAGATGTGATATTTCTTGAATCCACCAAGAAAGACAAAATTGTTGAGAGGCAACTTGATCATCTGGAAAGATTCACTCATGTAAATACATATCATGAATTTGATGATGAGATTCCACATCTTGAAGGGGGGATCCCTATCTTGGGTCAATCTCTGGAATCTCCTTTTGAAGTTCCATCTTCCCCACTTGAAGAAGTTCTAGCCACTTCATCAGAACTTGAAGTTCAATTAGATGATGTGAATGAGAAGATTGAAAAATTGAGGATTGATGAGAACTCAACACCATCTCAATCACATGAGAAACCTGAACCATATCAAAAAGGTCCACCAAAATGGCTCACAAAAATACTTGAAAGTGTTCATCCCGATGAGATCGGAAAGAGAGGAACCAGATTGTCCTCAAAACGAAATGGAGGTAATGTGGATAATTCAAACTCAGCTGATGTAGATGACATGGATGTTTCATATGATTGTGAGTTGAATCTATCTACTAATCATGAACCAACTTCCTTTAAAGAATCCACTTCTCTTGATGAATGGAAATAATCCATGCAAAAGGAAAATGATGCTCTCATCAAGAATGGGACATGGAAGTTGGTGGATCCTCCATTTGGAACCAAACAAATCGGCTGCAAGTGGGTATTCAAGAACTAGTACAAATCAGATGGCTCACTTGACAAACATAAAGAAAGGCTCGTGTAAAAAGGATTTGCACAGAAAGAAGGTGTTGATTATGAGGATACTTTTGCCCCCACAACAAAATGGGCTACCATCCGCACTCTATTTTCCATGACAACACAAAATGGATGGAAAATTCATCAAATGGATGTGAAGACTTCCTTCTTGAATGGGGACTTGAAACAAAATGTGTTCATGTCTCAACTAGAAGTATTTGTTGTGAAGGGACAAGAAAATAAGGTATGAAATCTCATCAAATCCTTATATGTCTTGAAACAAGCACCACGAGCATGGTATGAAAAGTTGATCGAACATCTTTTGAAATTGAATTTCAAGCATTTCAATCTTGACAATGCAACTTTGTTTGTCAAGAAATTTGGATTTTTTTTTTTTTATATATTGTAGTATATGTAAATGATATGTTGATAATAGGGAACAATGAGAGCTACATTGCATACATAAAGAAAAAATTGAAGAAAGGATTCAAAATGACAGATCTGGGACATCTTTACTACTATTTGGGCATTGAGGTGATTCAAAATCCAAGGTACATATTCATCTCCCCAAAAAAATTACATTGGAGAAATTTTGAACAAGTTTGGCATGGTTGAGTGCAATCCTATTTCTACTCCAATGGAACAAAATTTGAAACTCACATCAAAAGAAGGGAATGAATTTGAGGATGCAACCAAGTATAGACAGCTTATTAGGAAGTCTTATCTATCATACTACCACCATACCAAACATTTCATTTGTTGTTGGGATTATTTCTGGGTTCATGCAAAGAAGCAGAGGGACATTGGTTTGTTTACGCAGAAAGGGTTCCCACAAAATATTTGAAAGGAGCTCAAGATTTTGGACTCCAAGTACTCTAAGATAGATGACTTCAACCTAATCATATATTTTGATTCCATGCTTTGATAGGGAGTAAAGGAAAATGGAGTATCAACTGGGCTATTCCATGATTCTTGGATCAACAATGTCTTACGGAGATCGTGCAAACAATTGGTTCTAACAAATTCCCCAACGAGGAGGAAAATATATATGCTTGGCTGAGCAACAATGGAGATTGTGTGGCTCAGAAAATACTTGAATGTTGCAGAAGAAACAAGTGAATTCTACTCCTCTTCTAGTTGACAATACTTTTGCAAATCAAGTTGGCCAAGAATTCCAGATTCAATGATTGAACCAAGCACATCAACACAAAGTATCACCTATTCGATATCATGTAGAGGCCAAACCTATTCACTTAGACATTGTTCCACAAATATGAGCAAATTGCGGACATCTTCACACCACAAAGCGGCAGGAGGAGAAAAATTTGAAGTTCATAATGATGCTTGGACTCACACACACCCCTTGAACCAGGGGATGTTAAACACATAATCCTTAGGATTGTGGTCTTTGTAATAGTAATTAACATATGAAGCATCATAGGTGATAGGAAGATTCATACGTTGGAAAAGACCAATGGTTTCATTTTGTATATTTATTGAGATTCATTATGGAATAGTATCCCAGGTTATGATTTATTCTCACTTGGCACGACAATAATATACTACAAGGATAGGATCTATCTTGTTCTTGAGTCCTGCCTCAAAGGATATAAGATCACGAGTAGTACATAGTATTTTCGTGGTAGGGTCATCCAGGATATCTGAAGACTTACATGTAGGTAAGAGAGAGATTATGTTAGAAGGGTCTCAAGGATATGCTTGCGGTATTTGAGGAGTACATGAGTTGTCAGCTGAGAACAAATTGAGGAGCTTACACACACATCCTCAGAGGTTTTCTTGATCATTACCCATTCTAGATCAAAGGTGGAGAGCATCTTCATGAGAATTCATCAAAGGTTGTTGAAGATACAATGAAGGGATTGTATCTATGTGGTCGTGGATAGGTTGATAAGGTTGCCGCTTTTCCATCCCTTCAAAGTATAGTGCATCTTAGGTGGCGGACATATTCTTCATGGAGGTGTTCATACTACATGGTATTCCAAGATACATAGCCAGTGACCGAGACAACAAGTTTCTCAACACATTCTGGGAGTTGTTAGGAGTTACTCGAGACAAAATTGATACCCTAGGTACCAACTATCTACCATCATATGGATGGGAAAACCGATATATTGAAAAATTGGATTGAGGGGTACCTGAGGAAGTATGTGTCAGGGAAACAACATGCTTGGATAAATTGGTTGCATCTCGGGGAGCATTGTTATAATACCACTTATCGCATGTCCATTGAGATGATTCCATTCAAAGCATTGTATGGTTACATTTCTCCATTATTTGTGGATTTGGCATTCGAGGAGAGAAAGGCCCCCAAGGCCAAATATTAGTTCTGAGGAAACCATGACATATTGAGAGTCTTGAAGGAGAACTTACAGGTCACCCATATCAACAGAAGATGTATGAAAATAAGCATAGGATGGAGCACAACTTTGAGGCTGGGGATTTGGTCTTTCTAAGGTCCGACCATACAAACGGTCTTCACTAAAGAAGAGTGGCATAAAGAAAATGACCTCCTCACTTCTATGGACCATACATGGTGATTAAGAGAGTTGGAGAGGTGGTGTATGGAGTTGGGTTTCAGAGGGAGGCATGATCCACAATACCTTCCATGTACCCTTATTCAAGAAGGCATTGGGACAACATCTCATGACTTCAACAAACCCTCCTCCACTATATGAGGAAGGGCAGTTGGTTTTGACTCCAAAGAATATTATTGATGTAAGATAAAGGAAGCTGAGGAGAAGAGATTTGGGAGTACCTGGTCAGTTGGAGAGATTTGCCCACAAAAGATGCCACTTGAGAGGGAGGAAACAGATCTTACAACATCCAGTTTGGAGTTGCTTGAGGACAAGCAATCTCATGAAAGGGAGAATGTGATGTCCCCTTCCACTTGATTAGGATGGGAGCATGACTTAGTAGCCTATTAATGACTCCTATAGGCTATAGTGGTGAAGAAAAAAAGAGGGTTTATTTGGTGTCACATTTTTAAAGTATTAACATTTTAAGTAAAAAGGTAATAAAAGTAACTTTTAGATTAATTGTTACCTAAACATTAGTAAAAGTGACTTTTAATATTTAGAAGTGAAAATTAAAGGGGAATAAGGGTCATGTGTATTTGGTCAAAAGGGGAAGTTTCTAGAAGGGGTATTGAGGAAGAATAAAAGGAGGGGTGGTGCTCCACTTTCCTCATTTTGTTTTGAATTGATCTCTTGTTTTGGAGTGCTCTAGAATTGAAGACCAAGGTTTTTGTTGTTGGGTTTTGGCATAAACCCTTCCATTATCGGTTTGGTTTTGGTGGTGCAACATATCAGCCTAAGCTGGGAGGAGGATCCATCCGGGATCTTCATAAGAGCTTCATTTCATGGTTCTACTTCAACTTGGAGGTATATCGACTTGCTTAGGAGGTCCATGGGGTTTCCTAGAGAGAGACAACTTCATCTTTTGCAGGATCATGGGGGTTTGAGGAGGTTGTGATTCATCTTTAGCAGGTTGTGAGGGTTTTGGAGGAGCCATGAGGGTTTTGTAAGGGATCGATAACCTTTGGAGGGTCGTTGGGGGAATCTCGAGAGGATGATCTACCCATTTTGCAGAGCCGTGAGAGTTTGGAGGAGCCCTGGAGGTTTATGTAGGGATGTGAGGGTTGGAGAGGGGGTCGTGAGCCCTATTCTTATCCTTTGGAGGTTCAATCTGCCCTGGAGGAGATCAATAATGATTGGAGAAGGAAACAAGAGGCTTGGAGATCCTTGGGAGCAAGACATCATCATCTTTTGAGGCTAGCATTAGCCTTTCTGCAGTTTAGGAGGAGGAAACATCATCTACTAGAGGAGGTTGTGGAATTATTCGAGTTTTCACTTTGGATTATTGTATGTTTTTCATTGATGTATTGCAGCTACCATAGCATCCATTAGAGATTTGTATTGTTGTGATCGAGGTTCCATTCATAATAAAATGCTCATGTTGTCTCTTCTACTTCATATGTTCTTAGATTGCATGAAATGTGTTTGACGAAAGTCTATTAGTGGAATGTATGCAAATTGCTTGTAGAAAGTTGTCAATCAGCTTATGACATAAAAACATAAGTAATGCAAGTGAGCATTAAAGCACACACAACCAAAACAACATAAATTGCACAACAATCATATTATCCTAGCCTAGCTCACTTGGGGATATTGCACAAAGCAAGTATTATCATTATGACCATGTATTATTCTGAATGGCTTGTAGTTGTTTATCCTTTACAAAATTATGAACATATTTTTGTTTCATTTCAGAAAGAGCTAGCGATTACTGAAATTGGCCCTAAACCTTGCAATTCAACTTAGAATCTCAATGGAAACATAACTCTTGTCTTGTTTTACATTTCCCAAAAATGGGAACGTCGCATCCTTTAACAACTTATTACCTTAAATACTTATGATGCATTATCTACAACTCCACACTTATCTCATTATTATTCATAATGGCATGTGATCAAACATACTTTGCAGCACTTCCAAAGATTCATCATGTTCTTCAACACCAAGCCATAACCATTACCTTGGGGAACTCCTCATAAGTGTGAACAAACAATTCTTGAATAATTTTTTGCATCACCTTGGTCTTAGTAACCAACTTAATGCCATTAATGAATAGTTGAAGTATATTGAGTTCTCGATTCATCATTCTCCTTATGCAAACTATGTCATTCCTCTCTAGATTGGTATAAGATCTACCCTAGTTCATGTATCATTACAAGACTACCCACCACAAAATCTTTGCAACTTCCATGGTTTTGGTACATTGTATAACTCTAGTTTATGTAGTCACCACTGGGATAATTTCTTTTGCATCAAACTAAAAGATCTTGGACTTCTTAGAGATATTTTTTATAAATATGAATAACTTTCTTATCTATGTTCACATGTTACTTTCATAATCACCCATATCATCAAAAGGATGTGATGTACACAACATTTCTAACTTATACTTATCCACATGTGCAAGTTATACTAGTGTGGTAACTAAGGAAATAGAGTTTTATATGCACTATAATCTTTCTTTTTTGTAATTATATATCCCTGATTATGCACAAATCCATATTAATAGCTTCATTGATTGTGCACTTAACCTAACTATGATATGAATGTGCATGTTCTTATACTATATACAGTCATGAAGACGCTAGCATCAAGTCTTCATTTTGTTTTGTTTTATGTTTTTTAATTTTATGGTTGAGTTTTATTGTGAGTTAGATTGTTTTGTTAGATGTCCGCTATCATGCATGTCTTGTATAGATGTCCATATTTGAATGTTGATAGTAGGACCATCACTCCAAAATCATGTGATGTGATTAAAGAACACCATTTTTATGTTAATGATGATCGCAAGCACGACACACTATTTGTTTGACATTTCTTTGGTTTAATCTATGAAACATTAAAACCAATTGTGATAAAATTTACTGAACATTGGATTTTGTCTTATGGTAGATTGTGTGATGGTTCAAATCGACACACTTGTTTATTGGTTGATTCAACTTCATAAGGAGACAAGGGTTTGACATACTTGGATCTTTTTTTAAATAGAGCATGGAAATGGTGAACACGATGACATGAGTATTTGGGTGAAAAGAGCACTTAAGAGATACCAAATGAGTCATGATGCAATCCAAATCAAATTGCGTATTGAATTAGATTGATGCAATTTGTATTTAGGCCATGAAGGTCATGAATAGGTGATGTTGATGTGTAGGTAAGAAACTGCGATGGACAAATTTAAGCTCAAATCTGACATTAGTTTTGAAATACATGCCTAGTATAAAAATAAATTTGATCTTTATGATGTAGCTTCTATTGGAATAATGTTACTCTTGGTGATGTGAATAGATCCATAACTTCGTCAACCATACACATATAACAAAGGTGATACACTATGGAATTTCAATACATGGGTGACATATTTTCCATTGATATGAGAAAGTACACATGCTTTTGTGGATTTTGTGAAAATGAGGGATATGTGAAACAATGGAAATATGTTTCGCTTAATTCAAATGGACTACATTCAAGTCTGACATGGTAGGAGATGCATGCTAAAGAGGCTATGGTTTCACTAGATCAAGGCTATGGTTTCACTAGATCATGGTCAACTTTTTTATGTTGTCAAGTAAGGTATGTGATCTAAGTAATGGGCCCTTCTTAGATTAATGGAGCTTTTATTTTGCCTCTTCAACATAATGTTCAAACTTTCAAACAAACAAACATATACTAATAATTATTTTGATTTGTGCCTAGAATTGTTGATGTATTGTTGGCATTGCATTGTGTAAGGCAATAGAGAGAATGTGGCCTACTATTTGATGTGATGCATGCAAATACAAAGCAAATTGGTTAGACCATATTGATATGGAGAGTACACATTCTAGATTCACAACATGGATTTAATGGTCACTCTTTTGAAAAGGTGAAAAGAAAGAATGATTATATTATCTACATGGATTTGTATGCCTTACTATATACCTTATCAATGGTGTTTGGTGATAGGAACTTGAGTACAACTCACAGAAATCAAAGTGAAGAGAGGTGAATGGAGGAGATGGAAGATGGTAAAAATTGACTATGAACTTATTATGGAGACTTGCATTCATATACCTCATTGGCCATATGAATAAACTTTAGGCTACTTTTGAAGTTATCTTTTGATAGGTTTTTAACTTATTTTGAATTCAGTTAGCAGAAATGTTTACATTTACATTTTCTTGATGTGTTAATTGTCTATAGGTTTGAGATTAATTTCTCTCTTTAATTACAATACCTTTTTTATTTTTTTCGTGTTTCATTTATATTATGTTATTAAAAACATTTGTTTATTTATTTTTAAATTATATTATATTATATTATTAAGGAAACATTTTTTTCTAAATTATATTATATTATATTTATTAAAAAGCATTTTTTTTCATTTAACTACTATGTGTATGGAAGCTGAATTAATAAACTTATTTGACCTATGTAACTAAGTTTCAACACTTTACTAAGAAGAAGTTTCTATTTCCTTGAAAGTTTAGGTTCACGTACTATGAGATAAATTCTATTTTCCTCAATGTAGAAACACTATTCATAACCTGACACTTTATTAAGAAGAGTTTCTATTTTTCTTGAAGAGTTTTACCAGTTGCTATGAAAAATTCCTATTTTCTTCAATGTAAAGCCACTATTCATAACCTTACACCACTTTACTAAGAAGAAGTTTATTTTCTTGAAAGTTTTGGGTGTGTGTACTATGAAGAAATTCTATTTTTCTTCAATGTCACCACTATTCATAACCTTACAACACTTT
This sequence comes from Picea sitchensis, assembly GCA_010110895.2. NCBI lineage: Eukaryota > Viridiplantae > Streptophyta > Pinopsida > Pinales > Pinaceae > Picea > Picea sitchensis. The sequence goes on along the minus strand of SNQJ01S0065112.1, from coordinate 27,509 downwards.
ACTAAGAAAAAATTTCTATTTTCTTGAAAATTTCAGGTTTTGTATTATGAAGAAATTCCTATTTTCTTCAATGTCACCACTATTCATAACCTTACACCACTTTACTAAGAAGAAGTTTCTATTTTCTTGAAAGTTTCCAGTTCTGTACTATTTCTTCAATGTCGCCACTATTCATAACCTTACAACACTTCACTAAAAAGAAGTTTCTATTTTTCTTGAAAATTTCAAGGATTACATTACTATATTAAATTATTTTCTTCAATGTCTTACTATTCCTGCATAACCTTATAGCAATGAAAGATTAATGGACATATTTTTTTTTGTTTTATGTATATAAAATATAATATTCAGATTCGCAATGAGAGTAATGGACATTTTTTTCATTTTATGTACATAGAATATTTTATAATATTCCGATTCCTTCCCTATAAGTAGTTGAACTCACTCATACTATTATAATAATAGGAAATTAATTATTTAGTCAATTCCTGCGGAGTTATTCACTTTGCGAGAAAAAGCAGTCCTTTGAGTAATTGAACTCACTCATACTACTATAATAATAGGAACTTAATTATTTAGTCAATTTCTGCGGAGTTATTCACTCTGGGATAAAAAGCACATTTGTAGTCGAACTATAGAATCCTCATTTTGGGGAACATGATTAATATATATGAACGCATGGCATCTACCACTCCAGACAGTAGAACACTTTGTAAGCAAATGAGATTTTTGTTGGAAAGGAACATAATTTTTTTATAGTTACAATGTTGAACTGGTTTTTAAAATGAAATATTTAAAGGTTTTAAAAGTTTTATTTAGTGAAATAAGAAGACAAAAAAAAATATTTTTACAAGCTATCAAGTAGGAGCTTGTTAATGTAGCCATGAGAGATTTTGGCTGTATGTTAATATATTCTCAAAATGAATATTGAATGAAGGTAATAAATTCTCAAAATGAATATTGAATGAAGGATCAAGCAAAACAAAATATGTTCTCACCTGGAACTTAGCAAAATCCTCAAACATTTCTGTAGAATTTTGTAGGCACATCCAATCCACTACATGCTCTTACTTGCAATTAAACTTACTGCTACAATAACATTTAGTTAAAGTGTATACAGGGAGCTAGAACAACATGTAGTTAAAGTGTATACACGGAGCTAGAATAACATGTAGTTAAAGTGTATACATGGAGCTAGAACAACATGTAGTTAAAGTGTATACACGGAGCTAGAATAACATGTAGTTAAAGTGTATACACGGAGCTAGAATTGTAGACATTTCTCCAAAGGAAAAATTTCCATGAGGAACTAGGGACATTTCTTCCGAGGAAAAGTTTCCACGATATGGAATAGGCATCATCTATGCATAATCTACAAATGAGTGTCTGAAGTTGATGTTAGATAGCTGCAAATTTCATTTATAAAAAATGAAAGAGATGATCAGGGGTTTAGAGGTTAGAATGTTGAAAAAAATTATGAACAAAGAAAGTGAAGTTTGAAATGGTATCTTGAGTCTAAAAATAATTATAAGATAGGTTAACAATTTTATGTATTAAAAAATATATATATATTTTTACTTATTTTTTTTTTTTTTTTTTTTTTTTTAAAATAAAATAAAATTAAAGCAATTTAAAGCATAAAATTGATTTGTTCTAATGACTAAAGACAAATTTAGTCCTATCTAAATATAGATCTTCTAAAAAGAAAGAAAATAACAAGACTCAAGGAATCTAAAGACTAAAAAACACATTTAACCCTATCTAAATATATATCAGATATAGATCTTCTAAAAAGAAAGAAAATAACAAGACTCAGGATCTAAGGGACTTTAAAAGCATTTTGCCTTTATCTAAATATATATCTAGCAAGAAAGAAAATATATGGCCCGTCAGGATCTAAAAACTAAAAACACATTAACTCTATTTAAATATAAATTTGCTAAAAGAGAAGAAAATAGAAAATCTAAAAGGAAGTGGATAAATTAAAATGTGTATTTTTAGTATTCCTGAGGACTTGAAATCAAATCCATCAAATCCCTTAAAGATGAGATTATTGCAGATAGATTAAAGCTCTACAGAGACAAATTGTTTTTCTAATTTCAATTGCTATCCAAAAAAGAGTAGGTGTGACCTTTGAGGTTGTGATAATTATTATTTGAAAGTATCTGGTTTGTAAAGAAATTAAAAAAACAAAAGAGTTTGGCAAGTCAAGTATTTAGCAAACTTGTGAAGTGAATCTTCCTGAATCTGAATTCATAAAATCAATGTAAATTAAAGAAACTTAAATCGTAAAATTCTCTTGCCCTAATGGAAAAGGGCAAATTTATCAACTTTAAGCCCACCCCGATACAAATCTGTTAGATACGTGGAAAATAACCAAACTCAAGGCAACTAATGGGAGCGGACAGAATTAAAACGTGAGCGTTCAACTTTTATATCTTTCTCACATCGAATCCGGAATCCGGTTAAAGAGTAGAAAGAGCAGATTAGATCGTTACCAGATGGGTAAATTTTATTTAATAATAATAATAGATGGAATTAGGGTTTATTTAATAATAATAATAGGGAGTTGTTTTAATTGTTTTGTAAATGTTTTTTTGGGTAAATTTATATGAAATAATTGGCTTTTATTGTTTAAAATTTATTTTAAGTATAGAAGCCGTTAGTATATTGAAAAATTTCTATAACATTTTGATTATACAAAAATAACCACTCAAGTTATTGGTAAAAATACTTATCAAATCAGAAAATTCAACAAACTTATGGAGTAAACCTTCTCTCACATCCAATCCCTTTAAAATGAGATTGTTGCAAACTGAATAAAACTCTCCTTGATTAATAAAGATGTCCTTTAACATCCCGTTACACCAGACTCAGCTCACAATGAATATATCCCCAAATATTTGTAGGCACGACGATTATTTAAATATCTGGTATTTGTAAAAGGCAAAATGAAAGGGCTTACAAAACCAGAGATTTTAGCAGACACGTGAAGTAAAAGTTCTCTGAAACCCTACATGTTCAAGTTTTCCCGAGATCTTTCTCGAGTTGAATCCGTTAAAGATCTGATTGTTGCAGTTGGAATAAAGTTCTGGCTAATTAATAAATATCTCCTTTAACATCCTGTTACAAAAGACTCCGCTCAGGATGAATTTACCCCCAAATTTTTGTAGGTGCTATGAAGATTTAAAGATCTGGTTCGTTGAATAACTCGTAAAAGACAAAACGAAAGGGCTTACCAGACAAGAGAATTTAGCATTCTTGCGAGATAAATGTTCTTCTCTAATCGGATTTGAGACATATTAAAACATTTTAAAAACCAATATTGCTGGGGAGACGAACACATGGTTCAAATACAAGGGTTTGCAGGTAGGAATAAAATTATGGAAAAAAACGAGATTCAAACCATTAACTAGCTCTCCTATGTATCTGGCCAAGATGAAATTGTTGCAGATGAAATAAAGCTCTATGTAATTAATAAAGATGTTTTTTAACATTCTGTTACAAAAGACTCCACTCATGGGAACATCTTAGAAATTTGAAGATGAGATTTAAAAATCCGGTTCGTTGTTTATCCAACTATAGAATTTAACAATTTAACATGCGTGTGTAGTAATTCTTCACTTAACCTGGATTTGTTGCATATTAAAGCATTTTAAAGCAAAATTTGTCGAACAGATAATTCAGAAGTTTGGAGGGAGGTCTGCAAGAAGAGGAAAAAACGTGAAGGAAAAACATAAGCAGAGATGCAAGAAGAGGAAAAAACGTGAAGGAAAAACATAAGCAGAGAGAATCTACCCATGAACTGATCAAGCTCTTTCACCTGTCCCTCCACTATCTACAAGCTCTCCGTTGCTATTCACCGCATAGGCAAGATCTAACAGCCCCCTTTCTGGCGCAGCAGAACCCGTAGTCTTATAATTTTACTGAAAAATACAAAGCCAAATTGAATTGACTTCCAAAAACTTACAATATATACTGCTGGAAGCAGGTATAATAAAACTACCCATCAGATGACTGTACTACTGTACTAATTTTACAACCATTGAAGAGTCACCCTCAACGATTATCATCACATAACCACTAGACACTTTTGCTTTCACTGCGTTCTTTAAGACTCAGTATTACACTGTAATACTGTACTATTTCTGAAACGATTAAACAATCTCAACGCTCATCCTTAACATAAGCACTAGACACTGCTGCTTTTGCTGTGTTCTTTGAGGTTTTTATTCAATTGTTGGCGCAGCTGCTCAAGAATTCCCATACCCCTTTGCAGTTTGGGACAGGTACGAATATTAAGCTCCTCTAAAGACATCAAATGCTCCACTCCAGACAGCTCTTGTATCTCTTTGCAAAAATCAATTTTCCATGTACGAAGCTTTGTCAACTGGCCCAATCCTTGTATATTGTATGCTTTTGAGCTGCTTACACCAAGAAACATCAATCACCTCCAAAGATATCAACGATTCAAGGCACGACAACTTCTCTACTTGTTGACACCCGCTGATACCTAATTCTCAAAGTTTTGCCCAACTGCAAAGCCCTCCTAATTGCTTCAATTCCTTACAGATATACAAGGTCAGATGTTGGCAAATAAGTCATTCAGGCGCGTCTGCTTCCCTGTAGATTTTGGAATGTCTCAAAGGGGAGCCCAGATTATTAGTTCTAGCAATTGGGAAGGCATCTGCAAATGCAAATATTCAGGTTTCAGCTAGAGCTAGATATATAAATGAAATGGAGAGAAATAAGAATCAACACACATTTGTCTACCTGAGATTCACGCTGCCACAATAGTTTAATTTTCTCCCACCCACTTCTAACACTCAATTTCTCATATGAATCCAGGAATGCAAGGAACAGGAAGGACGCTTATACCAACATAGCCATATGAGATGTGGTGAACCCAGCCTTCACAATATTCTTTGTAAATAAGCATCTTCAGCTGCAACAAGATGCAGGTTCCTCATAACACAAAATCTGAAAACACTGAATTGATGCCTCAGACAGATCCGGAACACCACATCCCTTCCTATTTCCTACCATAACATTTTTGAACGCACCCCCCCTGCCTAAGGAATGTTGGATATTAAGGTACTGACCTCCGTGAACTTCAGTTATTACCTGTTCATTGGAAAAAAGTATACAGATCTATCAATCTTGGCGTAAACGAACTTGAAAATTATACAGATCTATCACCCTTCGGTAATTACCAATTCATTCAGAAAAAGTATACACTACGCATCTATCATGCTTGAAATAAACAAACTTGAAAGATTCATTTTAAATAGAAGACAAAGGTTGAAATGATTGAAGCACTTACAGATGACGGTCGATCCAATAAATCTTCAATCAATGTTGTCGGGTTGTTTGATGCAGACGACCACAGAGCATTCATTTTTCTTCCGCAATATTTTACCAGATCTTTGTGCTGGCCAGGTATATTTATTCACATCTGTTCTCTAAATTTCTGAACCCCATATAATCTTTATTACCCCTGTATTCTTCAATGAAAAACAACCAATTTACAGAGAGATACACTTACCAGTAACGTGACTTCACCACTAGATCCAGTTCTTTCCAACTAGCGCTCCAAACACTTTTAATGATAATGGATGGGAAGAATGGTAGCCCTAGACTTCACCACTAGATCCAGTTCATCCCAGCACGAATCCAACCACGAATTCAATTGGGCATAATTTGCATAAAAAATGGCAATATGAACAGGAGCTATTTGAACGCTGGCTTCTATTTGAGAATAAATGCTCCGTTTACCAATTCCAACAAACTAGCAATCCATTCTCTACCAGTTAACTAAAGAGATGAGCAGGTAAAATGTTCTTGACATCAGACCACGGTGGTTGATAAATACGTCATAAAAGACGACGGTAGAGATGAAAAAGTAACATGTTCTTGACATCCAGACCACGATGGTTTGTCAACACATCATAACAGGGATAAGAAGTCGGGGCTGAGTGAGAGGCCGAGGATAAGAAGTAGCAGCAGAGTGAGAGGCAGAGGCAGAGGCAGAGGAGGGAAGATGAAAAAACATTGTCATTGTGATGGAGGGCGGTTACCATTGATGGACAGACAGAGGAAGCTCAGACACAGACAGGCAAATGCAAAGATAGTGAAGCGGAAGCAGGTAAGATATAGACAACAAGATAATGAAGCCCAGGCCAACGTAACGTACATATTTTACGTAACGTAACGTAACGTAAATTTTTTTGTTATGGATAAGTTCCACAAACATACTTGGGAGAAGGAGCTAGGGAGAAAGAAGAAATACTACATTGAAGAGTTTCTTCTCATAACCATCAACAAAGTACATAGGAATATGTTTCTTGGAGATCTAAAACTCTTATTGCTCAATTAGGACCAATTCTCATCAACTCCGTTGTGAAGCAAGGCGTTGGAAAAGGCCAAAAGAAATGTGGGAAGAAGAGTATGTATTTTGTGCTCTTCGTCAGGAAAAGTGGAAGCAGAAAAACATTTCATTTTAGAATGTGAGGCCCTCAAAGACAGGGAAAATTATGGGGTATTACATGACTAATTCTGGGATAATCTATTATTGAGAAGTTTGTTGAAATTTTGGGAGCAGTGTTAATAAAACTTCACAAGAAAGGGCCGAATACAAAAGCCAAACGGAAAAACAATTTGTCCCATAGGATATTGTTAGCCTCGTGGGCGTTAAAATACTTTCTTTCTTTCTATGGTAGATGGAACTCCTTAGGCGAGGTATCCACCATGGTCCCCTTTATGTTGGTTTTTTCCACGGGAAAGTTTCGTTTATATTCGTGATATAAACATTTTACATAGCGACCACATTACATGGTAGTCAGGAGACCCGTGAGGGTTTGACCTCGAACCTATAACACTTGGAGAAAGGTGTTTGTCTTACCAATCGTGCTGTCTCACGGGACTATCCTTTATGTTGGTTACCTAGACTAAAGGTTCGCTGTTTGATAACATTTTCGTCCTATAAAATATTCCAGTTTATATTCATCAGTATATAAACATTTTACATAGCAGCCATTACATAATTCGTCCCGGAGACCCAGCAGGGTTTGACCTCAAGACCTCCTCCCAACACTTGGAGAAAAGTACTGTCTTACCAATCGTGCTGTCTCACGGGACTATCCTTTATGTTGGTTACCTAGACTAAAGGTTCGCTGTTTGATAACATTTTCGTCGTATAAAATATTCCAAATCACTACTAAGGGCTTGACCCTCTGGGTTGTGATGTGGGTCCTTTCTGCACTGATAATGCCGAATACGACTCCCCTCAATACCAACCACTACTTTGGCTTTTGCAATTAATATTCTTCGTATACTCCTCCATCGAATGACTCAACTACCGATATGGTTAGTTGGGGGCACATGGTCATGACAGCAATTTACTTGAAGTATAACATTTATAAAAGGTCAGGCTCGCACCGAGGCTACCGGCCACTGCTCGGGGAAGACAACTCCCACTTGTTAAAAAGATTGACGAACACTGAAAATGGCATAATCGATAAAGCTCATTGGACGTTGATTTCAAACTGAATAAACATTAGCGTAGTATAAATGTTCTAATTTTTTTTTAAGGTGATTGTTTTCTTTGTGATTTTGTTGTCAGATCCGCTGAGAATCGATAAAGCTCATTGGACGTTGATTTCAAACTGAGTAAACATTAGCGTAGTATAAATGTTATTTTTTTAAGGTGATTTTTTTCTTTGTGATTTTGTTGTGAGATTCGCTGAGAAATGGTAGGAAATTTGAGTAGTTAAATTTGTAAAATCCGGTTGTCAGATTCCGTCAGAAATGGTGGGAAATTTGAGTAGTTAAATTTGTAAAATCCGAGTGTTTAGGTGGTTTTTTTTTGCATATGCAAATTAAAGCTCCCCAAAATTATTTTGTCTAAATTTACATCACCAGATTTCCTATCAAAAATCCAGAAAGTAGAACGTTTAACCAACACTTAAAGAGTCGATACTTTGGAAATTGGAAATATAGTAGTCCCAAACTTAAATCCATTTAACTCTATTGTGTGTCTGGGGCAGAAAGAAAGTATCAATGTCAATGATGCTTCAAACACAATTGAGATGAGGTTAAATATTCTCAGCTTTATTGGTTGGAGTCAGTTACAACATTGAATGTTATTGGTGGCTATCCAATCTGAATTCCATATCGGATAGCCTATAACCCGCCACAACATTCAATACTGCATAACAAGCTAGATATAAAAAACCGCATCCACCCCACCCTCATATGGAGTGGATTATACATTTCTCTAATATTTCCCCCACCTCGACCTCCACCCATATGGAGTATTTCCCCCACCCCCATTCTCATATGGGGTGGATTATACATTTCTCTAATATTCCCCCCAGCCCCCCTATTACACCTCAAAATTACTCACTTTGATAGTGTTGCAAGTGTCGTCATTACAAGTGTTGTAAGTGTCGCATCTTGTCCGCAAGTGTCACATCTTGACTACAAGTGTTGCAAGTGTCACAAACAGCATATTGTCATCTTGCCTATGTCGTGCCTCTAACGACATCACAAAGACACTTAAGACACCCCAAAGACTAGTTTTGAAGAAGAGAAACCAGTTGATAGGGAGTACAAACCTTTTGCCACTGAAAGAACCACTAGAAAATGGATTTTGGAGAGGAGGGCTCCCTTACCCACTGTTAGGGAGTGTTGGCGCTCCCTGAGCCTCTTTTGGGGAGTGTTTGAGCGCCCTGCGCACCCTTTTGGGGGAGCACTACCCTTTTTTGAGCAAATTTTGGGTTTGTTGAGGCAAATCAGGGAAGAATCCCTCAATTCCCGAATGTGGTTGGATTCGAATAGATGGTCAAGGCATGATCTTAGGGAAGATCCTCAACTGAAGGAGAAGAATCATCAACTCCCAAAGATCTCTCAAGTGGTTGGACCTCTCCAAGGTTATATAAGGAGGCCTTCTCATGGTGAAAGGTACAATGGAGATTGAGAATTACATTAAACTTATGATCTCATGAGTGAGATGTCATCAAAGCAATCAGTGGAGATTATTTGAGCAAAGGGGTTGGAAAAGGAGAACTAGAAGAAGCTGTTGCACCTTCATTCAAAGGATTGTAAGTACTTTTACTTGTTCTCATTAATAATCAATGCTTGGCCTGTTTCTTTCAAACTTATGCTTGTTCCATATGAGTTTGTCTACAGTAGATGAATCTATATTTGAGCTAATCTCAATAGAGTAGGAAGTCCATTTTATCTTTGTTTGTTTTTCAGGACCTATCAGGGAGCTCAAGATCGAAGCTCAATCTGGACTTTGCAAGGACAAACGTCGTTAATAAGGTACATATCTTTCTCCTTCTCTTTCATTTATTAGCTTGATTATATCTAAAAGGAAGTCGGTGTCCATGTTAAGCACTTTTTTGTCCTGGCCTTAGGAGTCTAGAGACCAAGAGGGAATCCACTTGTCCGTAGGGGGATTCACTACAACAGAAATTGATGACTCCACTGGGGAGGAGCTCTGATTTTTGTTTCCATTTTCAGATCTTGTTTTGGCCCTTTGCCCACTCATTTGACCCTCTCCATATTGTCTTTTTTATTCTTAGATTGGTTTGATTGCCTCCTTATGTCATCATGATCACCCTGATTGACTGAATTTTCTTGATTTTTTGAGTTTCTGGGCATTTTTTTGAGCTTTTGCAGCAAAGCGCTTCCCTGCCCTTGCTAGCAGAGCACCAACACTCCCTGATGGTCTTACACAGAGTGTTGGAGCGCTCTGGTACCCCTTACACTAGAGCGCTATCCCATTTTCAGTGAAAATCATCTAGGTTTTCAATTTCTGAAGTTCAGTTTTTGCCTTTTGCATTTGCTCAGGGTCTCATACTCTCAGTCCATCTTGGTATTGGCCTTCAACACTCTGTTTTCTAAGGATTGATCTCTTCTTGTTTGGGATTTCGACATTTTATTTTCTTGCCTTAAAGTCACTCTTTGTCCTTGCTGACCTAGAGTTAACTGGTTGTCTTCTTCTCCTTAATCTGACTGAGTGGAAACTTTTGTGAGGAAATCCAAAGGTCTGTGACCCTTTTCATTTGATCTTTGAAGTCAATTTTCCATCATTTCTCTTTTGTTTGAAGTTTTTTGGTTCTTGTTTGCAATTTGGTTATCTTTGTCCTTCTTGTTTATTCATAACGAGAGTGTATTTTTGTTTTGTGTGAGGTTTGCTTCTCATTGTTTAATCCTGAACTTTGGTTGACATTAGAAGTTTTACATCTTATTATCATTCACATATAAGAAAAATGACATATTTTAGTGATTGGTTTGGATATTAGAAGACATTTATGAAATTTTTAGCATTGCATTGGATTTGATTGAGGACATTGCATATTAGTGTTTGATAGTGAAAACAACTCTTTCTCTTTCCCTTAAATAGTCATTCATCGAAAGACAAGACTGCTTATCATCTTCTTGTGCATTTTTGGGGATTTGAGTCATCATACCATCAATTTCATTGTCATACACCCTTTAAGTAAAGAACAACTGCAAAATGAACGCTAATTAAAAATTATCTAGAACATGTTTGTTTTTAGGATCTTCCACCAATATTAGACTAGGATTAACACTTTGGATTAGGCTATGAGTACAACTCTCCAAAGTTTTCAAAACAAACATTAGCATCCTGAGATAGGGAGAGTCAAATCCAATTGTCATATAGGCTTTTTGGGATCCCCCTCTCACACAGGGGTTACGCACGAGGTCGCATTCAGGAGAGTTACGAAGATTATCCCTTCGTGGTTCAATTGTTTGTAGTGGTCAAATCGTATATTGGGGGTCACTTGAGGGTATACCCACGATTATGTGTGGGAGCCTCTCGAGTTTATTTCAGACTTGTTATGCTGCCCATACGTTTGGATCGGACTATCAACTGTACCCGCCCAGGGGCTGACTGCGATTTGGTGTCCTTAGTTGCCATAATCCTTAGGTATTTACACGAGGTGACGGTGAAGGGAGGTCTCACTGTACTTGGAACAGAAATTGGTCAAACTCACTCGGGCTCCTTGGAGGGTAAATCCACAATTACTGCGTGGAAGCTTGCACCAAGGTGAAAGTTCGTTAAGCAAGTCACCATTGTAACTATTCCACCATATCCTAGCCCCTTCTTGACTTGATCATGCAACGTTGGATTTCATCACCAACTAGTACGATCATCGAGAGAAGTTTTGTTCGCTTGGTTTTGATTCCTAGATTTTATTAGCGAATGTTGTTTCTTTTTGTTGGTCCTAGATTTTCAGCATGTACTGTTATTCTCCAAAATTGAGCCTGTAGACAATAAAGGTCTTTGCCAATTGTGTAGGATGCAAGGGCTACCTCCGGAAGGCTACCAACCCTTACCTCCTAACCCTCTAGACGACAACTACCGTGGAGAGGTAGAAAATCAATCTGACGCTAGGAGTGTTGTTATTCCTCCATTAGACAATTCAGAAGGCGCTTTGGTTACAGTTGAAAATCCCACTCCTCGCACTACATCTGTGTTGGTAACCCCTCTCGAACCACTTCTGCTTCATTTAGACTCCCTTGGGAACGTCATAGACGAAGAGGTCCCACATTTACCTAAGAGAGATTTTACTGAAACATATATGGGACCCACAGAACCAACCTTTGGTGATGAGTATAGGACTCTTGTTCGTCCTACCACTACAGTAGATAAAAATCCCACACCTTCGCGTTCTGTATGGAGGACTTCATCGGGATGCGATCTCTATGAGCATTTCAAATTCTTTCGACAACCCTTTAATTCTCATGACCCTCCTGTTGAAACTGGGCCATCTGGTCAAACTATGAATCACCTCATCGATCAGGTCATTAACCCTACTGTTGTGTCAGCACAAGTTTATCCTAATGCTGGACTCATCACCTTTACTCATTCCCAAGGCACTTCAATCTCTACCCCCACTTTTACAAACTTTCACTCTACAGCCCCACATGTTCCGCACGATCTTGCTGGGACATATTTTCACTTGAGAATGCAGACCCTTGACAACCAAATACAACCGAATGGAAGGAAACCACCATCTAGCGGATCTATCCCTCCTGGAAGACCATCATCCTATGGTAGGCCTACCCCTCCCGGGGGACAACCCCCTTTTCATGTTCTTCCCGGAGGGCAACCTCCCTTCGCTAGTCATACCCCGATCGTTAATCCACCACTGGCAGGGGGGAAACCTTCGTCTACTGGAAACCCTGCACAATCCTAGAGAGTATCTTCCAGAGGCACATTTACCCAACCCCATGTTGGGGGGCACTCATATCATAACCCACAAGGAGGAGTATCAAATCATGTTCCTTTCGGACCATCTTATGGACAACTTTATCCGAGTGGCATCCCAAACACCACCTGGAGTCCTCAAGGAAAACAATCTTATCCTACCCATGGGTCTAATGTGTATCTGCCTCCGAGATCTACTCCTTACCCTCCTCAAGGGCACAATGTTCATCCTCTTTCTGGGTAAACAAATCACCCGGCTTATAATTCTCAGAACCCACTGGGTTATGCAAATGTTTCTCAGTCATCATCGAATCATGTTTATCCTAGTCAGCAACAATCGTACGTAGGAGGACCTACTGGTTACAACTATCCACCTAACCTAGTTTATGGTCCTACTGGTGTTCCTATGCCACACCAGTATCATCTGCAAACTAACCGACAACTACCTTTCCTTGTGACTCTGGATCTCCCAGACTTGTCTCAGTTAACTAATGATCCTATTTTTCATTCACCGGTTTGGCCAGTTATTCCAAGTAAACTTCCTTCCGATATTCCGAAATTTGACGGAAAATCTAGAGAAGATCCAAATAATCATGTGATGACTTTCCATTTGTGGTGTTCATCAAACTCCCTCATGGATGATTCTATACGTTTGCGTCTTTTCCAGTGAACATTTACTGGCTCTGCAACAAAGTGGTATATTGAACTACCACATGATTCTTTTCATGATTTCAACTCCCTCGCCATGTCTTTCTTCACGCACTTTCAACTACCTATTCACTACGAGACGGGTACTGAACTCTTGACCTCCCTTCATCACACTGACTCCATGCATATCTCTGACCATATTCATGAGTGGAGACGAAGATGAAGGATGATCAAAGTAATCATTCCTGACATATTATTGGCGGAATGGTTTACTAAATCACTTTTACCCCCGATCACTCGCGATGTCACTATGGGTGGCGTAGTCACCGAGGAAGAAACCATTGCTCAGGCTCAGTACTTAGATTTGGTTTATTCCCAATCTGGTACTTTGTATGATTTGCTTCCAAATGTTTCTCGAGCCAACACTGATCCATCCAAGCCATCATCCTCATCTCATGCGGACGGTGTTATCGGTTCTGTCAAAACTCAATATACTTCCTAGTCAACTACACTCTCCTCTACCTCCCCCCAAACTCAGATCTCTGAGGTGAATTCAGTTCAATATGCCCCTTCACAACAATCTGGAGGTAAGAATAAGGCGAAAAATAAATCAAAAAATACTAATAACAATGATCAACCAAAAAATCAAGCTCAAACACCTGCTACCGAAAAGAAACCACAATGGAAACTGAAATTAACACCTGCTACCGAAAAGCAACCACAACGGAAACTGAAATTCCCGTGTATCATTTGTGATGACGATCACTACACTCGAGACTATCCACATCGCAATGAAGTGGCCAAAATTTTCTAGGGAAATTCACAACCCCCTGTGCTTACTCAACCTTTTCCACAGCAACAGTCCATGGTTGCTCAAACCACCTCTTATGGGGGTAGTTCTAGCCATCCTCGTGATGAGGCCTCGACGAGTGCACATATTTATATGTTTAATGGGATTAATTTGAACACTCGCTCTAAGACATACGACACACTAGGTAACCCTGACAAAGGAAAAGTCACTAACGGTACCGGTATTGTACCGGATCCATCACCATCCTCTGTTATTCCTCCATCGATTAATCCTCTGTCTAGATGACTTCAGATTGAGAAACCTATGTTCGACTCTATCTTACACCCTCCTAAGAGCACTATTCGTAAATCTACCTTTAATCCTAGTTCACGTGCCGCCCAAAACTACAACATTTTTGAAGATTTGGCTCAAGCACCGTGTGTTATGTCTGCGTTAGAAGTTCTACAGCACTGCCCCAGTCAACGTAGAACGCTCTTGGCCGCTATTGATCCTGAGTCATCCAACCATATCATGTTTAACCTGGACAATTATACGTCTCAACTCTCCCACCAACTTGCTTTCCAAGTTGATGTTGTTGTTCACAATCAACAAATCCACCGAACTATTCTAGATGAGGGAGCCTCAACTTGTGTCATGTCTTTAGCATGTTGGAAAGGTTATAAATCACCCACACTTAACAAATCCCCATCGATGTTACGCGCCTTCTATGGGCGAGGTTTTCATCCCCATGGGATTTTACAGTCCCTACCCATCCAATTGGGTGGCAAAACTGTCACTGTTGATGTCGAGGTAGTCGATGCTCCCCTCGATTACAACTTGTTGCTTGAAAGAAGTTGGTTTTATGCTATCACTGTTGTTGCCTCATCAATCTTTCGATGTGTGCAATTTTCCCATCAAGGTAAAATTGTCACTGTTGATCAGTTAGATTTCTGCACGACCAATGCTTACGTTCCCTCTACCAACAACATTCCTTTCTTGGGAGACCGCAAGATCATGTATGAAAGCGTTGGTGTTGGCTTACTGAAATATTCTAGCCTTATGGGTACCTTCCCTACACCACTTCCACTAACTACACATCATATTGCTACCATCGATATGATTTCAACCACGGCTTATCAATCTTTGGAATCATCTGACCCTTGGATTGTACCTAGTCCATTGGAATTCGATGCACTAGGTGAGACCGTGCCACTTAGTCCAACAGAAACATCATACGTTTCTATCCAATCTGCTTCTCCCTCGTAGTATGATCAACATCTATTGGCACGTGATAGTTACTCGATGCCATCACGGTTAAGTTCCTTGTCATCTACGATCGACTACATTTTCCCAATTTTTCCCTCAGATGAATCTATTATGAAAATGTTGAGCATTGATGAGCTACCTCGGGATGATAACCATCATCGATCCTCTTTTCTTCCCCCTCGTGAAGAAATTTAGGCAGATATACAGTCTATCTCCCCTCCTGATGTCGATTTTCCATCATCTCCCATGCCTTCAACTTTCGATGATTTGGATCCATTAGTTGACATGGTGATATCTTCGGTAGGGCTATTGGAGCCTGATCTCCTTACCCCTGTCGCGACCCTCGACATGTGTTCCTTCCAAAGTGATTTTCTTCCATTCAGTGAAGATCTCTTGGAAGCCAGGATCGAGTTTTGTCCCTTGACATGGTGTCCTTACAGTGCGTGATTCTCCTAGAAGCCATGATTAATAAGAGTCTACGAGCATAGTTTCTCTTCTTTGTAGCAAGCTCGTTAAAAAATGAAATCGAGGTCACGAGCATAGTTTCACTTCTCTGTAGAAAGATTGTTAAAAAAATGAAACAGAGGTCACGAGCATAGTTTTTCTCTCTGTGGCAAGCTCGTTAAAAAATGAAACAGAGGTCACAAGCACAGTTTCTCTTCTCTATAGCAAGCTTGTTAAAAAATGAAACATAAGCTTTGAGCATAGTTTTCCTCTCTGTAGCAAGCTCGTTAAAAAATGAAACAACAATCTGGGGATCGAACCCAGAGCCTTGAGCATAGTTCTTTTCCCGTGTCAAGCTCGTTAAAAATGAAACAGTCACCTCTCTTGAACCTTCATTTCATCCACCCTTATCTTTTTCTCCATCTAGTAGAGAAATTGGTGACGACCTCAAAGTTGGTGAATGAATTGAAGCTTGGAGGGCATGTCTCCAGTCTTTGATGATCATTCTGGAGTTAAGCCACTAGCTTTCAAGCTGGGGGCATACCGAGCTTAGTCTTTGTTCTTTTTCGTGCTCAAAAAAACATGAGAATGTAATCGAGTAGACTTTTATCACTTTTTCAGACTCGCATGGATATACAAAAAAGGAACCCCTTGGAGTCTTCTTTGAGCTCTTTTCAGACTCTCTAAACATGAAAAGATTGCCGAGTGATCTTGTTTCCTTTCCCACTCGTTAAAAGGTTTGAAAGGGCGTCTTTCGAGTGATAATTTATCTCTTTTTTGGCCTTGCGAGACTAACATTACGAAAAAGGACAACATTGGAGTCGTCTTTAAGTTGTTTTCAGACTCTCTAAATATGAAAACCACTAAGTTTACCTTCTCTGGACTCATTAAACAATTACACATTAAAGGGCTCATATGAGACCGAACCCTTACTTCTTCTAGTTCGTTAAACAAAGGAAGAGGGACTTACCGAAGGTGAGTTATATCGAGCATGTGTTACCCTCCTCGAGCTCGTTAAATTAAAAAGAGGTACTCATCTATCTGGATGGGGGAAAAATTGAAAGAAGCAAGCCAAACAGTTTTTTAGAACACTGCCAGTAACTCTTACAACCGCCCTTGAACACGACACTTTGTATTTGCATGCATTTTAATCCGCTGAACCTCTGCACTGAGCCAATCCTCTAAGTTTCTTTTACTCCTTTGGGTCACCCGATGAAAGTCACCATATCCACTGCATTATTGTGTTTTGGTCCATGTCAAGTTTATGCTGTTGTGCTTCAGTGTTCAAGGAAAGTATCTACCTCGAGAGTTAGCCATCACAAATATCTTGTTTCAATACCCGTGTCAGTCCATGTTCATTTGATCTACCAATTACATCTCTGTGTCAGCTTCGTGTCATTGATGGGGGATACATCAAGGCCCTCCTTCGACGAGTCTCTTCCTGGCGACTTCAACACATTATCCAGGAGCTAGACTTAGAAACCAGTTAGTACCTTGGGACTTGCATGCCTCAATGGCAGGCCTCCTCATGTTCGACAGTGGGTTTACAACATTGACCTCTGATCAGATGATTCCACGGATGTTCGACTTCATCTCATTCATTCACATTCGTTGGAATGTACTAGAGTACCTTGGAATCATTGACATCAATGGTGATCTCCCTTGCGCTTGTTAATGGTTTACATCATTGACCGGTAATCAAGTGGTTTATGCCATGTTCGACATCAGGACATCTATTCACATGGTTAGATTCGTACTACATCGGGATCGGTAAGAAGACCCTGGGTTGAGTTTTCACTCTTATGTATACTTTGCCCAGGTTGCAAAGGAATTCTTTTGAACTATGACACATATACTGTTACATAGATCCACTTTGTATTGGTCATGGCTATGTCTTGTCATCTCGTAGATGCACTGTGTATTTTTTGTGGCTACGATCAGTTCAGGTCATAGGAGTATAGATCCACAGTGTATCTTCAGTGGCTATACCTTTTGTCAATATAATTATGGATCCGCAATGTATTTTATGGTGGCCATACCTAAAAAGTCTTTATCACTCAAGCATAGGTATGCCTGCCTTGGGTTTGAAACATGTCATAATATTTGTTTGATGGTTGTGTGCATCTTTTTCTGATTTCTCTGCGTCCATACCCTTGCTTGAAAAATTCTACAAAGTACTCCAGTCATCATCGTCTTCTAACTTCGTACTTTGGGGGAAAATATGTTACACCTCAAAATTACTCACTTTGATAGTGTCGCAAGTGTTGTCATTACAAGTGTTGTAAGTGTTGCATATTGTCCGCAAGTGTCGCATCTTGACTACAAGTGTTGCAAGTGTCACAAACATCATACTGCCATCTTGCCTATGTCGTGCCTCTAACGACATCACAAAGACACTTAAGACACCCCAAAGACTAGTTTTGAAGAAGAGAAACCAGTTGACAGGGAGTACAAACCTTTTGCCACTAAAAGAACCACTAAAAATGGATTTTTGAGAGGAGCGCTCCCCTACCCACTGTCAGGGAGTGCTGGCGCTCCCTGAGCCTCTTTGGGGGAGTGTTTGAGCGCCCTGTGCACCCTTTTGGGGGAGCACTACCCTTTTCTAAGCAAATTTTGGGTTTGTTAAGGCAAATCAGGGAAGAATCCCTTAATTCCTTAAGGTGGTTGGATTCGAATAGATGGTCAAGGCATGATCTTAGGGAAGATCCTCAACTGAAGGAGAGGAATCCTCAACTGATCCCAAAGATCTCTCAAGTGGTTGGACCTCTCCAAGGTTATATAAGAATGCCTTCTCATGGTGAAAGGTACAATGAAGATTGAGAATTACATCAAACTTATGATCTCATGAGTGAGATTTCATCAAAGCAATCAGTGGAGATTATTTGACCAAAGGGGTTGGACAAGGAGAACTGGAAGAAGCTGTTGCACATTCATTCAAAGGATTGTAAGTAATTTTACTTGTTCTCATTAATAATCAATGCTTGGCATGTTTCTTTCAAACTTATGCTTGTTCCATATGAGTTTGTCTGCAGTGGATGGATCTATATTTGAGCTAATCTCAGTAGAGTAGGAAGTCCATTGTATCTTTGTTTTTTTTGCAGGACCTATCAAGGAGCTCAAGATCGAAGCTTAGCCTGGACTTTGCAAGGAAAAACGTCGCTAATAAGGTACATATCTTTCTCCTTCTCTTTCATTTATTAGCTTGATTAGATCTAAGAGGAAGTCAGTGTCCATGTTAAGCACTTTTCTATCTTGGCCTTAGGAGTCTAGAGACCAAGAGGGAATCCACTTGTCCATAGGGGGATTCACCTACAACACCCCCTCATATGGGGAATACATTTATCTAATATTTCTCCCATCCTCCACCCCCACCCATACATTTCTCTAATATTTCCCAGTGTTGGGGGAGATATTAGATAAATGGATGGGGGTGGGGGGTAGGTGAAATAATAGAGAAATGTATAACACATTTCTCTAATATTTCCCCCACCCTCGTGGTGGGGGTGGGGGATATATTAGAGAAATGGATGGTTATTTAACACATATACTATATGTGTTATATTATAACACATATAGTAACACATACTATATTTGTTATAATATAACATATATAGTATATGTGTTATAATATAAAACATACTATATGTGTTATAATATAATACATATACTATATGTATGACATTATAACACATATAGTAACACATATAGTAACACATATTATATGTGTTATAATATAAAACATACAATATATGTGTTATATTATAACACCGAGAAATATTAGAGAAATGTGTTATACATTTCTCTAATATTTCCCCCACCCCCATCCATTTCTCTAGTACATCCTCCACCCCCACCCCATATGAGGGTGGGGATGGGGGAAATATTAGATAAATGTATTATTAAAATGATCATTAATTTTTACCTACAAGGAAGATATATGTTGGCAATATTGGAATTTCCATCGGTTACTTCAGTTGACTTGGAAGCGGGTGGTAGTTAAGGTTACAACACAAATCTACCCAACTCCATTTTGGATTCACCCCAGTCTGCTACCATCCACAAAACTAGTAAAACACTTTTAGACTTCAGTAAAACCCAAATTCTTCTCTCAAAATACTCGGCTTGCATTTCAGTTGAATAAAACCCAAATTCCTCTACTGCATACTTGGCCCGCCATCTACAAAACTGGTAAAATCACTCACTTTCAAACTTCAATGTAGTAAAACCCAAATTCCTCTCCCACAATACTCGGCCTCAACTAAAGAGATGGAATTTCTGACAACATTCAAGGATCAAATTTGAAGTACACCAAATTGTTTTGAAAGTTGAAAGCTATGTTTTATCTTTCTATTTCTATTTTCTCATTTGGTTGAAAGTTCCTCTGGGTTAAAATTTTAAGAACCATTCAAGAGCTAGGTTTCTTGTCAATAGCTTTTTTCTTTAGAACTCCTTTATTACACATACATTTTGTTTCAACTCTAAGAAGTATGAAACTTAGTCTATGTCTATAATACTATAGTATGTACCTATTTCATAAGGCTAAGGAACAACATTGTATGCGATTGAATAATCCGATTTTGGGAAAAAATGTTTGTCATTTATGAATGGATTGATATTGTACCTATTTCATAAGGCTATAGGAATAGCATTGAATGGGATTAAATAATTATTTTTTTGGGAAAAAAAAAGTTTGAGTTATTTATGAATGGATTGATTTTGAAAATATATATATTTTATTTTGAGAATATATATTTTTTTAAGAAATTAAATTCTATTTTATTAAACTTTCTTTTAAATCTGAATGAATTTTTTTTAATGTGGTGTTGAGCACTGAGAAGAAGAAAACCCACCCACATCTCCGGTGTTGAGATTTATAATGTAGGGTTTTATTCTGCCACATAGTTGTTGATTTATGTATCCTCTGGTATGCGTTCATCTTCACTTTTTATAATTGGATCTTGAGTTTAAGCCTTGTCGGATCAAGATTCTAGCAAAGTTTCACTCGTGTGCTTCTTCTTCTCCCTGCCTCTGACTGTAAATTAGTGATGCATGATATTGAATCTGAAAAATCCTACCAGTATTAAATGGGTTTCCTTGCAACATTAACCATTGTAGGCATTACAACCATTTTCTTGGGGGTAAGTGTTTTCGTCTCTGAGATTAATTTTGTTTCTTTTGAAGCCTATGAAGATTTTGATAGATTCCTTTCGTGTAATGTCACAATAGCAACCGATGCCCAAGTCTTGGAGCTCATGCCCTGTTGGACAAATAATTTTGGGAAGAATCAAGTGTAGAATAAGTGAGCAGAGGAGAAGAAGAAAGAAGTGTATAATAGATTTCTCTAATATCTTCCTCACCCCCACCCCCACCCATTTCTCTAATATCTCCCCCACCCCCACCCCAATGAGGGTTGGGATGGGGGAAATATTAGAGAAATGTATTATTAAAATGGTCATTATTTTTACCTACAAGGAAGATATATGTTGGCAATATTGGAATTTCCATTGGTTACTTCAATTGACTTGGAAGCGAGTGGTAGTTAATGTTACAACACAGATCTACCCATCGTAATATTTATGACATTATTAAAATGGCCATTAATTTTTACCTACAAGGAAGATATATGTTGGCAAGATTGGAATTTCCATCGGTTACTTCAATTGACTTGGAAGCGGGTGGTAGTTAATGTTACAACACGAATCTACCCAACTCCATTTTGGATTCACCCCAGTCCGCTACCATCCGCAAAACTAGTAAAACACTTTTATACTTTAGTTCATGCTTCAGTAAAACCCAAATTCTTCTCTCAAAATTCTCCACTTTCATTTGATTTGAGTAAAACCCAAACTCCTCTACCACATACTTGGCCTGCCATCTACAAAACTAGTAAAATCACTCACTTTCAAACTTCAGTGCAATAAAACCCAAATTCCTCTCCCACAATACTCGACCTCAACGAAAGAGATGGAATTTTTGACAACATTCAAGGATCGAATTTGAGGTACACCAAATTGTTTTGAAAGTTGAAAGCTATGTTTTCTCTTTCTATTTATATTTTCTCATTTGGTTGAAAGTTCCTCTGGGTTAAAATTTTAAGAACCATTCAACAACTAAGTTTCTCGTCAATAGTTTTTTTTCTTTAGAACTTCTTTCTTACATATACATTTTGTTTCAACTCTAAGAAGTATAAAACTTAGTCTATGTCTACAATACTATAGTCTGTACCTATTTCATAAGGCTAAGGAATAACATTGTATGCGATTAAATAATTCGATTTTGGGAAAAAAATGTTTGTCATTTATGAATGGATTGATTTTGTACCTATTTCATAAGGCTATAGGAATAACATTGAATGGGATTAAATAATTTTTTTTTTGGGAAAAAAAAAGTTTGAGTCATTTATGAATGGATTGATTTTGAGAATAGAGATTTTTTATTTTGAGAATATAGATTTTTTTAAGAAATTAAATTCTATTTTATTAAACTTCCTTTTAAATCTGAATGAATTCTTTTTAATGTGGTGTTGAGTGTTGAGAAAAAGAAAACCCACCCACATCTTTGGTGTTGAGATTTATAACGTAGGGTTTTATTCTGCCACAACGTTGTTCATTTATGTATCCTTTGGTATGCATTCATCTCCACTATTTATAATTGGATCTTGAGGTTAAGCCTTGCTGGATCAAGATTCTAGCAAAGTTGCACTTGTGTGCTTCTTCTTCTCCCTGCCTCTGACTGTAAATTAGTGACGCATGATATTGAATCTAAAAAATCCTACCAGTATTAAATGGGTTTCCTTGCAACAGTAATTGGTGTAGGCATTAAATCCATTCTCTTGGGGGTAAGTTTTTCTGTCTCTGAGATTAATTTTGTTTCTTTTGAAGCCTATGAAGATCCTGATAGATTCATTCCACGTAATGTCACAAAAGCAACCGATGCCCAAGCCTTGGAGCTCATACCCTATTGGACAGACAATTTTGGGATACAATTTTGGGAAGAATCAATTGTAGAATAAGTGCGCAGAGGAGAAGAAGAAAGACAAGGAATTGCGCAGTTGAGGTGCATCCAGAAATATAGTGCGCAATGAGCAGAATAAAGCAGGAAGAATAATAAAGCAGTGAGCGGAATAAAGTAGGAAGAAGAGTAAAGCAAAGAGAAGAATAAAACATAATAGAGCAGGAGAAGAAACTGGACGAAAAGGAAGGATGACAACTCGACATGCTAAGATGGAAGGGCATGCTAAAGTAGGAGGAAAAGCAGTCAAAGAAGCAGTAGGAAAAGCAGTTAGAATGCAAAAGCAGCATGCGGACAAAAATGCAAGAGAAAACAGTTGAACAACCTCTTAATTGGAGTTGTCATGCATGGTAATAGGGTTTGGGGGGAACCAAGTAGGGTTTTAAGCCCTAGATTGTATGGATAAATATGTAATGGGTTGGGAGAATAGGGGTTCTCTGGTTGTTATTCTTCTGGTTCCTCCATGTGGTTATTCTTGGGAAGTATTGTGGAGTTTATTCCAAACTGTTGAGGAATCCTGTTAGTAAGAAGGTTGGTAGGATAGGTTGGGAAGGGAGAGAATCAATTTCTGAATGTAAGGGATGATGCAGAGAGGGAGAGACTTACATTGTAGAGTGGTTAGGCTAGTATAAGAGAAAGATGTCCATGATATATCTTTGTAAGTGCAGTGTGCAAGCCTGAAGCACTTAATGAAAGCATAATAAAGAAGCCAATCATTGTGGACGTATCTCAGAGTTGGGTGAACCACGTTAAAACTTGTGTTACATGTCCTTTATGTGATTTGTTATGAATTATGTCTAGATGCATTGTAGATTAGATATGTCTTATGTTTAATCATGGCGCAATATTCATGACTGTTACAACAATGAGTTTATGCAGTAATCTGGAATATAATGAATTTGGAAATTGTTTTGTTGAAAGTTGTAAGTGGATTTTTTTTATTAAAAGTTATAGGTTTTTGTGTAAAGAAAATGAAACCAAATTTCTAATTTTCTACCATGTACCTCCTCGAGATATGACCCTATTAAGTGTTCTAATCATGCCATATTCCCTATTAAGTGTTCAAGGTCGTGGCTCTTTTGATCATCTTATTTTAAGTGTAAGGCTAGTGGATTTTTGCATGGTTTCTATTTTTGCTACAGGTTTTGTACATAATATGAATTGAAATATTTTCTATTTTATGACTATGTTATAATCCTACTGATTTATATGTTTTTTTTTTTATAGTTTCAAAAATTATTTAAATAGGTAATAAATTTTTTTGTCTATAGGTAATAAATTATTTAAATAGAAATGCCTCCAAAAAACAAGAGTTAATCAAATTTGGATAAATTTTATGGATATTCTACAACGTCAAAAACTTTTAATGTTAAAGATGTTTGATCCAGGGGATAAAAAAATGCTCAAAAATCAAAGTGTTCAAAATTGCTTGAAAATGGTTTCATTGCGTAGATAGCATCCTCACGATCCCAATGCAACTTGAATGGGCTCAAACAGAGTCTGTATGGAAAATATATGGTGTTTTGTCTGTTTTCCCAAACATGAAAAAATTGTTGACTGAACAGTCTGTACAGGTTGGCGTGGAAACTTACTGTACAGATCATACATTTGTACAAGACAC
This sequence comes from Picea sitchensis, assembly GCA_010110895.2. NCBI lineage: Eukaryota > Viridiplantae > Streptophyta > Pinopsida > Pinales > Pinaceae > Picea > Picea sitchensis. The sequence goes on along the minus strand of SNQJ01S0065112.1, from coordinate 3,485 downwards.
GTGGCAGGGTTGACCAGACAGGTGACTGGGCAGGTGGCGTGATTGTGTGGTGACGTGGACCAATGGATGGTCGACACGTGGCAGGTGACTGGGCACTTGGGTGTTGCATTGGACCAATCGTAGGGTGCCATGTGGCCCAATGTTCGACCTCCATGTGGCATCCCTTTTTTTCGCAAACTTCGGGCAAGGGGAAAGGGTCAAGGGTTCGCGTAGGTCGGGCCACCATCCCGCCTACCATATGATTCTTAACCATATTGTTTGAAACTTATATTTAAACTAGAGTTTGGTTTAGTTCGGCAAGAAAAGGGTCGAGGATAAGCCCCATCCATGGTCACCAACCTTGCTACACCTCCCATATGTCTGAGGGCATCGAGTCATGGAGGGGGTCGGTCGACGGGTGTAGAAAACTAGCGCTAGACCTTGGCCACATGGGCCATACAACTAGAATCTTCATCGGAAAGGGCGTTGGTCGCTCTAATGGCATGCCAAAACCTCCCACAACCCAGATTATGTGGGGAAGCTAGGTTTGGTAAGGTAGGATTCGAGGTTTTGCATGGTGGGTGCGTTTTGGAAAGCATAGACAACAATTTTTTTGGGAAAAACTTCAGAGAAGGATATTTTTCTCATTTTTTGGCCAAACCAGGTGCAGAAAGAGCCCAGATAGGGGTTTTTGGACATTCTGAATCCATTGGAGCCATCTATTTTTCATTTTGAGCATTGTAAAGCAATTTATTAACACTTTTGAGCATATAATGAAAATGATCCATTGGAAGCTGGACCAAGAGATGTAGCCCAAGAGAGGGGTGAACTTCTTTATCATTTTTTTGTGTTATGTGCTTATTTTGATGGTTGTGTATGACTATTTTTGTTGTTCATTTTAAGTAAAAACTCAATAATTTCATGTTCTTGCAACTTGATCCAATTTCCCAAGACACATACATTTTCCACTTGCAATTTTTTATACACAAACCTTTTCATTTTTAGATCAGTTGGTATCAGAGAAAAGGTTTTTGAAGGTTTGATTGTTTGCAAGTGTTTTGTTTTCTAATGCTTACAAGGTTGAATCTCACAAGAGGAGAAGGGCATCTTGTAGAGCCAAGTTCTCAACTTTCAATAAGGATAACAATACATTCACCTCAAGTTTCAAGGAGACATTCACCAAGTATGTCTCACGAGGAGAGTCATGAAATTCCTACTTCAGAAGAGGAAACTTTTAGAAAATCCTTTTATGATATGATAGAAATGGTGAAAGTTTTATTTGAGGAGAGGAATGCAAGGTTGCAAGGAGAAATCTCAAATCCTCCAAAAATTAATGAAGATAATGGTGATAAAACTCCAAAATGAAATGGAGGAAATGGTGACACTCCACCTTCTTCACCTCTATCTTCCACTTCTTCTACCATTTCAAAACCACCTCCAAATTATCCAAAATAACATGGTAAAATTCCTCCACAAACTCCTTTTCTTAAGCTTGATATTAAGTTTGAATTGCCTATGTACAATGGAGAGGTAAATGCTGAGAAATTGGATAATTGGATTCGCCAGATTGAAGTGTATTGTAGGATACAAAGAATCCAAGATGATGAAACTAAGATTCAACTTGCTTCTCTTAGATTGGAAGGTGTGGCACTCATTTGGTGGGAAGCCAAAACTCAAGAGGACATGAAGAAACATAGTAAATTTTTATCCTCTTGGATGATTTTATTGTTGCAATTAAAAGGAAATTTTATCCATTAGCATACATGCATAAATCTATCATGGATTGGAAAAAATTTAGGCAAGCTAAAGGGAAAAATGTGCAAAGATACACTCAAGAATTTAGGAGAAGATATTTGACTTTGGGTATAGATTTATATTTTCAAGAAAATTTACTCAAATACATTGGAGGATTGCATAGCTACTTGAGACACACAATTATCATGTTTAACCCTACAAATCTAGATGAAGTTTGTGTACATGAAACTCATTTAGATGCAAGAGGGAAGAATACTCCTCAAGAGGGTAGCAAGAAGGCAAAAGAAATGGGAAATTCAAAGGAAAAGGAAGGAAGAATGCTTCAGTCAAGAAAGAGGGAGAAATTGTTCAAAAGATGGCCATGATGAATACCATTGTCGGAAACTTCATCCTGAGATGAGACCCAAAAATTTCAACAACAAAGGGAAACTAAAGATTGTTGCAACTACACAACATGATTTAGGATATGATTCTGGATGAAACAAAAATCATAGCCATGGGTTTTCAAGGTAAGGACTCTATTGCAAGTACTAGTTCTTCAAGTAGTAGCCTCAATGAAACTCAATATGAAAAAGAAAGAATAGATCTTTTCCACATAAGGGTTATTTCAAAGCATACCAAGATAGATACTCTATTTGATATTGGATCACAAACAAACCTCATTTCTGAAGACATTGTCAAGAAATTGCATTTGGAAACAACTCATCATCCTAAACTGTATCATCTAGGTTGGATATGTGACAATTCCAAATTGCATGTGACAAAAAGATGTAAACTCAAATTCTCCATCACTGCAAACTTTATAGATGAGGTAGAGCTTGATGTCATTCCATTGGATATTTGTGGTATTGTTTTGGGAAGCCCATATTTGTATGATAGGAGAGCCATTTTTCATCATCATGAGAAAAAATGTCATTTGTTTAAAAATGGAGTTGAGTACATTGTTAGAGCACATACCAAGAAGTTGAATTTGTCACTTGTAAATGCTGGACAAATGAAGAGATTAGTCAATGCTAGTAAGAATTTTGTACTCTTGATGATTAAACCCAAAGACAATGTTGAAAAATAAGCTTTCCAAGGATGTGATGCAAAGTTAAAATCTGATTTATATGAGGTTGTTAACAAATATGATGAGATGTTTCAAGAGCCAAAAGGATTTCTTTCTAAAAGCGGTATCCAACATGAGATCCAATTGCAACAAGATCGTCCTCTTCCCAACATTGGCATGTACAGGATGTCAGTCATGGAGAATGCTAAAATAAAAAAAAAACAAATCCAAGAGTTGCTTGAAAAATGGGTTATCATTCCAAGCACATCACCATGCGGGTCACCAGTTGTTTTGGTACCAAATAAAGATGGTACATGGCACATGTGTGTATATTTCAGAGCCTTGAACAAGATGACAATAAAGAATCATTACCTTCTTCCTCAAATTGATGATTTGCTTGATCAATTGAAAGATGTTGTGTATTTCACTAAGTTAGACTTGAGAAGTGGTTATCATCAGATTAGGATTGTTGAAGGAGACACATGGAAGACAACTTTCAAAACAAAGAAAGGTTTGTATGAATGGATGGTTATGCCATTTGGGATTTGTAATGCTTCTGCAAAATTCATGAGAGTTATGAATGATGTTTTAAGGCCTTTTCCTGATGATTGTGTAATTGTCTACTTGGATGACATATTGATATTTAGCAAATCTCGTGAAGAACATGTTAGGCATGTGAAACAAGTCTTAGATGTCTTGAAGA
>SNQJ01S0065111.1:40583-69241 GCA_010110895.2 Picea sitchensis | reverse complement strand
ATTTTGAGAGTGGTTTTACTGGGCCTTGTTCGTGACTATGACAACCTTTGGCATGTAGCCACCTTTGTATTTCCTACTCATGGACATGAACAGTTGTTTGGTATATTTTCATAGGGATCTGCAGTGTAATTCAAATTGGCATCCATGTACACAAAGTCAGTACAAGTCTCCTTCCATCGACTTCAGCCCATCTATTTCGGAGATGGCACCTGGTGTCCTATGAGTACCTAGAGGCTTGCAGTCATTAGTGGCAAGTTCTCTTGCCATTGACAGTTGGGAATACCTCAATGTCTCCTGATCGATGGATTCTTCAAGTGTTCGACCTTGACACCTCTATTCACACTTGTAATAATGTACTCGGTGCCTTGATACCTACTTTCATTATCGGTAGGTTGTCTCGTGTTTGTTAACGATATACCTTAATGACTGTAATCAAACGAAGTCTTGTTGTGTTCGACCTCAACTCCTTTATTCACACGATGTAGACTTTCACATTTGGAATATCATGTAGAAGACTTGAAGATATCAGTTCATAGTCGCATATTTCCTGAGTTGTTGCTATCTTTCATTGGACCACTACCTATGTGACTTCAGTGATCATGGGAGATCAGATTGTACTTCATTGTATACAGATATCTTTAGATTTATTTTGAGACTGGTTTTACTGGGCCTTGTTCGTGACTATGACAGTCTTTGGCATGTAGCCATCTTTTCATTTCATACCCGTGGCCATGAACAGTTGTTTGGTATATTTTCACATGGATCTACAGTGTAATTCAAATTGGAATCCATGTGCGCAAAGTCAGTACAGATTGTAATATTCTTAAGAGAAACTAGTTCTTCTAGTTGGGTCCCCATTACTCCACTTCTGGGTATTATAATGTATTTTAGTCATCGCAGATACTCCTCTAACCTCACACATTAGGGGGCATCTGTTATAGCAATTTTTCCTCACCCTATGCAAATTTTCTCAAAAGGCCTTGTTCCATTTCCCTATGTAGAATTGAAGTCCCTTTTTACGAATCCCATAGCTAAAACCAATACTTTTCCACATATACACGTAACGTGCCCTACGTGCCCTACCTATTATACAGCATGTGTATACATAGATTGCACCACTACAGCCCACGTACATCGTCTTTTGTGCCCAAAATTAAAAAATGGTATCGGGTTTCCATGTCACATCACGAGATCCATGATCCTTGGCCTTCCATATATTGGAAACGTTATGAGTAGGGCCTTCAGTTCCACTTGAAGGCTATAAATGGGCCAAATCCAAGATATGAAAAAGGAGAGAAGAATTCAACTTTGAGAGAAAAGTTACTCTGGAGAAATTATTCACTTCATATTGAGTATTCATCCCTTTATCCTTTTAAGTTTGAACACATTGTTCATCCCCCAAGCTCTTCCCTACATGATTTAGAAACTCATTGTCTCTCTTATATGAGCTTGCCTTTGGTGGAGGATTGAAGTGGTGGAGACCCAGTTGGAAGGGACTTAGTTTCTCGGTTCTGAAYCGTGCTGACATGGAAGTTTGTAATTCATTCATTTATGTTGATTACATTTTAATAGAAATACTCATTTCTCGTCCAATTAATATCTTGCAAATATTTGAATTGTTATTCCATGGGAATATTTGTTATGAATGTTGATGGATTATGCTATTGAATGTGATAACATTATATATTATCACCATATGCTTGCATTTCTTGGTTGTTGAGGACAATTTGTAGGGGTATTTCTTTGAGTCAGGTGCTCAACGGTGGACTTCATCAAACGTCTAGACGAGGTAGGAATTTTATCTTGTCTTGTTAGCATATTTGTTTATATAGAATACCTGATATTAGAGTTGATTTATGTAGTCATTTTCGTCTGTTGTGGTTTACCCCATGCCATAGAGATATTTTCCTCGTAACAAAGAGGACAACCACCTCTCTAAAAACGAAGGGGGACTAATGTCCTCATGAGGTTTTTGTTTCGGTACTGATAGATTCAAGCGTCAACAAGACTTAAGCTCAGATATGGAGGAACATTGTTAAGGAAATCACAACTGAGAGTGGAGAAGTGGTCTCTTCCTTTTCCTGAATAAAATAAGCATCCTTTCATCATTTCAAAATTATATACTCTGAACCAAAATCCCAGCACCAGAAGCATATCATTGAACTACTGGAGCATATCCCTCAAACCATTTCCCAGCAAGACAATATCTCATTATCAAAATAGATCCAAAGGTTTGAAATTTTTAATGCAATACAGCAAATGGAAGCAGACAAAGCCCCAGGTCTTGATGGCTTCTAAACACACTTTTACAAACTCTATTGGCATATAATGAAATTTGATCTAATTATGATGGTCAGATGTGTACATAGATCAATGTGTATTGGAGGCAATACCAACTCATCCTTCGTGGCTTGTATTCCCAAGGAGGTAAATCCATCCTCCTTCAACATATTCCAGACCATTTATATTTGCAATGTTTCTTATAAAATCATATCCAACATTATTGCAAACAGGATCAAACCCTGCTTCCCAAACTCATCTTTCCCTCTCAAGGAGATTTTTTTGAAAAAAGACAAATAATAGATAATATCATCCTTATCCAAGAGGCTATCCACTCAAGCAACTCCAAAAAAGAGAAAGGAATTATTATCAAACTTGATATGGATAATTCTTTTGATAGAGTCAAGCACAACTTCCTCTCGATTGTTCTAGCTAAATTTGTCTTTGACCGCTCCTTCCTCAATTGGGTTTCAACTTGCTTTTCTAACCCTTGGATAGCCCCCTTGGTAAATGGTCACCCTAATGATTATTTTAGAGCCTCTTGGTGTTTAAGACAAGTATGCCCCCTCTCCCCTATCCTTTACATCCTTATGGTCGAAGCACTTAAAAGATCCTTGGACTTTTCAAGAAGCCAAAAATCCATTCTTGGCATTAAAATCATTCAAGCAACCAAAAGGCTAAATGTTATGACCCAAGAGGGGCATATATATGGCTAAATGTATATGATATGACCCCAAGGGGGGGGATATAGGGGCCTAAATGTACATGTAATGTGTAAATACATATGTACTAGGGTCGGCCTAGTGATAAAGGGGCCTCATGTGCAAGTGTGAATAGATATATATAAGAGATCGTGTATTCATTATTGACATGTGAATTGTGAAGTATGAAAGGTATTTGGTTATTTGGAGGGAGTTCCCCTATTATTTAAGGAGTTATTGTGTAAATTATCATGTAGTTTTTCTCCATGCTTACATTCTATACATGGTGTGTACTTCTGTAATTTTATGATGTTTTGACTATTTGGAACTTAACATTTGGTATCAAAGCTCAAGGTCTTAGGGTTTTGCTGCTACATCTAAGATACCTTGGAATTTTCGCTATAATTTTTTTTGTACGGATTTTCAGAAGGAACCCCTAAGATTATATTTATTATATGGATCAAGGTGCGTTGGGTTCAAATTTCAGCTCCTGAGGCCTTATACTTGCAGAGATATAGACTGTGTAAGATAGGGTTCTGGAATCATCCTGAATTTAGTCATCACGCAATTTTCACTATAAAATGTTTTATGTAATGTTTCAGACCCTGAAATATGGAGTATATTCATATAAATTATCAAGGTATCTGTGATAAAATTTTCGTCTTATGGGTAATCCTAATTGTGTAGATACACCCTATGGAAGATAGGTTATCTGACTAGCCCTATTGAGTAGTATCAAATAGGTGTTCCGAGTAAAATAGCCATAAATTATTCATAGAGAATCCAACTTGAGTGAGACCAGTTGAATTGAATAGTGCACATAAGGTAGTGTTTCTGGAACAATTTGCAGAATTTTATATCAATTATTGTGCACGGGGAACGTTGTAAAAGTTCTCTCTACCGGAAAGGCCAAAAATCAGCAAGGTGTGGGGAAGTTATCATAACTTCCACTTGGCACATCCAATTTTGGTCAGACCTGTGACATTGCAGAGAAAAAAAAATTGAGTACTACAGGTCACAATTTTAGACTGAGAAGGGCCGAAATTGCAAAGATACATCATAAGTAAGGTCGGTCAAGAGGACAGACTCAAAATCAGGGTTTCAAAGGTATGTTCACTTAAAGCTATCATAAATTTTGATTGGAATGTTCGATTGAGATGATTCAAAATCCATTGGAAATATAACACATAGAAGAGAATATTGGAACAATTATTACAACTATTTGAGATCTTTATCCTTAACATATTTAGGTTTTGATTTGAGGGTTGGGATTAGACCTCAATTAAGAATCAATGGAAATACCTAAATTTACAGGAGATGAAGATAAAGATGAAATCAACCCTATGGAATGGTTGAGGTTGGTAAAAGATTATAATATGACTCCTAGGAAAGCAAGAGATTAGTTTTTTGATGAATCTTGGAAGTGGTGGATGAGTGTTGATCAAAATACTAGATGGCACTGCACATGGGAAAAATTTTAAAAACTCTTCTCAGATAAATGGATTAGGGATACAAAAATGGAGGAAATGTATAGAATTCAAGATGAATTAAAAGAATCAAAAGAAGAGATTAAGAAGAAGGGTGACGAGATATCTAATATAATATCCCTTAATGATTCACTCATTAAGGAGGTTAAGAACCTAAAGCAAGAAAATACTAGCAAAGGCAAGTGGGAAAAAGATGAATCAAGAGAAGATTTGAAAAATAAAGATGAAGAGATATGTATATTACGAATCCATAATAAAAAACTATTGGAAGAGGTTAAGAGATTGAAAGAAGAAAAGAAAAATTGCCAAAATAAAGAAGAAAGAAGAATCTTGGATGAAGAATCTATCAAAATACTAGAAGAGGAAATTTGCAAGAAGGTTGAGGAATCCTTAAATACATATGAGGTAAAGTCATAAATGCAAGCCATAATTGAAGAAGGACGTCAGAATTTGTTAGATGGGATCACATTGCAGCTTCAAAAGGATAAAGAAAACAAGATTCAATAAGGTCAATAGAAGATACTTGAAGAAGTTGAACTCCATCTAGAGGATGTACATGCCAAATATGACGGTATTGTCTCGAAGTCTAGAGTAATCAAAGAACAAGCAAAGATGATCGAGGATTCCATTTTCACTGAAAAGAAGATAGATTAAATGCATGTGCATAGTGAAGGAAGACCATCAAATGTGAAACTATATCGACACCCTCATTACCAAGAAACATTTCAAGGAAGACAAGAAGGACGATATCAACATTATGAAGGAAGAAGATGGAATACTTGTCAATATTCATGGAACAAGGCATCACCAAACTACTCTTCAACAAGCTATTATCAAAGACCAACAACGAATACAAATTGGAGAAGCTTCAACAAAAATACATGGAATCAAAGGAAAGAAAATTATTCAACAATTATACACCAAGGATTAAGACCGAAAAGAATTGATTTTGGATGGATATAACATCAACGATGGAATGAAGAAAGAAGGAACATAAGAAAGTCATATTACTTGGTTTCATCACATGTAAAGCCTTTACATGAAAAGCTTTGAGGACAAATCTTTTTGAAGGAGGGTACTATTTTATGACCCAAGAGGGACATATGTATGGATAAATGTATATGATATGATCCCAAGCAGGGGGCATATAGGTGCCTAAATGTACATGTAATGTGTAAATACATATGTAATAGGGTTAGCCTAGTGATAAAGGTTCCTCATGTGCAAGTGTGAATAGCTATATATAAGAGATCATGTATCCATTATTGACATGTGAATTGTGAAGTATGAAAGGTATTTGTTTATTTGGATGGGGTTCCCCTATTATTTAAGGAGTTATTGTGTAACTTATCTATATTGGAGTTGTGCTCCACTTTTACATTTTGTACATGGCATGTACTTCTGTTATTTTTTTATATTTTGAGAATTTTGGATCATAACACAAAATCACTCTCAATTTGCAGATGATACCCTCCTAATTAGTGTTGTCTCTACCATCCTTGCCTTAAGATTTAAAAGAATTCTAGACACGTTCATTAAATATTCTAGAGGACTCGTCAATAACACCAAAAGTCAACTCTACACGTGGAATGCCATCCCCAATATTTCCAAAGCAATAGCCAACATCTTTAATTTCCAATAGAATGAGAAATGGAAATCTTTTAAATATATAGAAATCTCTATCAGCGTGAAAACTTTGCCCTCTTACTCTTGGCAACCTCTCCTTGATAAATTTAAATCTAAATTTAACCAATGTAGATCTCTTTGGTTGAACCCTATAGGAAGAATAGTGCTTCTCAATTATGTTTTAAATGTTATCTTGCTCTATCAATTCTCTATGATTCTAGCTCAAGTATATTTTTGCAACTTGTTCGCTACTGAGATTCAGTGTTTTCTTTGGTAAGGGGAGATTCCAACTCCAAACATTTTCACTTGATAAACTACAGCATTGTTTGCGCTCCTAAAAATCATGGTGGTTTGGGAATTTGGGATCCTACTATTATTAACAAAGCTTTGGGAGCCAAAATACTTTGGAGGTTGATAACTGGTCGAAACAAATTGTGGAAATATGTATTGAACAAAAAGTACTTTCCAGGTCCCCGCATGAGATGCCTTGATAATTTAGCTTCCCCCTCATATTACTCTCAAATATGGAATCTCCTCAAAGCCTCACTTCCTCTCATTTCCAAGATCCTTTATTGGTCCCCTGGTAATGGTAAGCGTATAAAAAAATTAGCAAGACAACATTCTGAGACCCCCTCCCCTTGAGAATAAGAAACATCTCTGGACCTTAAAATCTTTGTTGAACTCACAACATAAAATAACTCTTTATGATATCTCTTGTTGGGATTATCAATCGGGAATATGGAAGGACTAGAACTTTGGAAATCCCCCCTTACATATCCAACCTCTCATTATGTCCCTTGTTCATAATTTAAAAGGTTGTGCTCCAATCTTATGGAATTCTAAGGACAAGAGAGAAGGGAGTAAAAGGAGGTACTATGTCAAGAAAGGATACAATTTGGAGTTGCGAGAAGTGGGATTATCCCCATATTCAAACAAGTGGGGAAACATATGGAATCCTAAGCTCCTCTCGAATATCAACACTTTTAGTTGGATCCTCAAACATTAGAGAATTCTCAAAGGAGAGATTCTTGAAAAAAGAGGAATCCAATGTCTATTGATATGTGTTCTCTATCATGTGGAGTCTTACACATCCCATCATCTCTTTCTTGATTGTTCCTTCACAAAAATAGTATGGTAATTTGTGCTTCAAAACCTCTATTTTCATACCCAATGGCTCGATTCAGTAGATTACATTATTTTTCATCAGGTACAAGTTTATAGTGGCTCCTTCAAAAGAAAACAAATCTTCAAAATAATATGGTCCACTCTTCCCTTATTTTTTTGATGGAAAATATGGCTAGCACGAAATAGGGGCTTCTTTCAGGAAAAGCAATCTTCTCTAGAAAAGGTGGCTACAAAATCATTGGGTCTCCTCCTAGAGTATCTTAATACAAGAGGTATAAATCAATGCAATTTGATGTGTTGGATCATTAGGAAAAGAGTTGGATGGATAGATTCCCCAGAAACACAACAGTCTTCCATTCCTGTTTATATTGGATCAACCTGGTAGCTTCAAATCTGGGTTACAAACTTCCCTCAATGGATTAAAGACCAAACTCATCACTCCCTTTGCTTTGATGGTGCTTCAAAAGGAAACCCTAAGGCGGAAAGTGCAGGAGGGGTGTTATACGACCTGATGCAGGAGCATCGCTATCAACACTCAATGAGGTTGAGTGGAGAACAACTCATGATCCAATGCGCACATTCAAAAGTAGTTTGGATTCCAAGGAGAGCATGTCACTTTAATATTTTTAAAGTATTGTAATTAAAATCCTATTAGATTTTGAGGCAAGAGCCATTGTAAACAATAATGGAGATTGTAATTTCTTTAATGCCTAAAGGATTGTACATATTTAGAGCATTGACGCCTATCTGTATTTTAAATTCTCATTTATTTGTAATAAGATTAATGGTATGATGCTTTAATTATGATGTGAAAGCACTAGAGTAGTTAGAAGGAAGGCTCGAGAATCCCCTCCATGTATAAATGTATGTAATCTATGCCCAAAACAGGTTGTTGAGGTTATTGTGATTGTTGTTGAAGAGATTCGTAGAGAGCTATAGTCATTTTGTTGAGAGTTATTGGAACTCTAGTAAATGTTTTGTTGAAGGAATATAATAGAGGACATTTGCTTCACATGTCTGAGTTTGCTTATCTCTGAGTTATTTGGGGTAATGTTATGTTATCTATTTTTTTGTGTTGTTAGGCCTATGTCTGTTTTTTATGGTTGAATGAATGAAAATTTGATGTTCTATAAGTTTCAATTGTTTCTCTTTTGAAATCCAGGTGCAAGGAGTGCACAGTAGCCATGCAAGGAGTACGAAGGCAGAGTCATTTTCAGACTCAATAGCTCAGGAGAGATAGCGTGAATTCCTCAGAGTGAGTGCAAGGAGTGCACATATACTCATTTGAGTATAAAAGATCGAAGGATAGACTCGTGCAAGGTGTGCATAGGGACAACACTTAGTGAAGTGTTGAAAGCATATCAAGGAGAGTGAGCACAAGGAGTGCACGGGATATTTCTCCAAGTTTCACGCTCGAGAGGAGTAGTGCAAAGTGTGTGCCAGAGCCTAAGTCCTTCAAAGTTGACAAAGCTCAGGAAGGATAACGAGATTTAATTATTTAAAGGAAGAATCCATTTTGTTTGGAGGTTGAGCGGAGGAGCCAGACCTTTCATACCCGTCAGATCTAGATAAGGAGTGTGGGTGTTAACCCTTTAACTCCTCCGGACTTCATAAATTTGGAAGTTCTTAGGTATGTGTTGTGGAGGAAGTAAATTCCCTGAAGTCTTGAAGTCTGAAATCAATTTGAACCATAGGTAGATGAGGGACATGTGTCCATGGATTGTTACACATTATTTTCATCACCCTTATGATTGTTAATGATGTAAACCTATATGTTGTCTTTAGAGGGATCAGTGGCCTGAATTCCTGAGGAAAGAAGGGAGAAGAACTTTACCTAAGAGATGAAATCATATTTTCCTTTTGTAAAAACCCTAGTAAAATGGATAGTCACACCACACTTTTATGCATGGAAGTGCTGACGATCCCATATCATATGTTGTACACTAAACCTAAACTTCTGACATGCGTCCGCGAGAGTACTATAGCTAGGGCCGCGGCGATTTTTTGTCACGTCAGGAAAAGGCATCTTCGTGCTTCTAGAGCTTCTATGGTGGGAATTGGCCTTCCGAATAGTTTGGATCTTTTATGATTTAGTGGATCATCCTAACATCCCTCACCTTATCCTCTTTTAGCTTATAAAAGGAGAGGAGCTCTCATGTGGAGAAGTTAGCTAGATTGGGTTTGAGTAATTTTTGTAGCTTGGAGTTTTGGGCCTATGTTGGCTTTTAGGTTTTCTTTGTCAAGATAGATTGTGAGTAGCTATCAGATCTACAATCTCAGAATCCATGGATTAGAAGTGTGTGGTAAGCAAGGAATTTTTGGAAGGAACTCGACAACATCAAGGCATCTGGTTGTATCTTTCTTCCACATTCTTTATCTGAGATATTTTGTTTTTCCCATAAGAATGTTATTTGTTCACATTGTATGATTCCTTGATCCATTACATAGTTTCATCAAATAGACTTCTGATTATTATTGTCTTCATTGGCTTTTGTTCCTTCGCAGATATTTCTCTGTAAACCCTGCATTGGCGAGCTTGGATTGCATTGGATAAGTCGGATCTTCGATATTTAAGGTATGTTCTAGATCCATTTCTCATTTGATAATTGAAATATAAGGAAAGAGTAGTGCATTGTCTTGTTTTTTTCTAGCTTCACTACGAATGCAGAGTTGATTTGTGTCCGCATAACAATTATTAATCCACCACCGAGATAAGGGCATCTAGGCTTGGCTATCCGGAGAGTTTGAAGTGAAGTTGCAAGAGCAAGAAGAACTTTCGAACTCCGAAGCCTGGAATAGATCATGGTCGTTGGCACCAGGAACACATATCGGTAGATCTCGGAGTTTGGAATTTGGAACTCTAGAAGATCTGGGTTGTGAATTGGTTTGGGTCTAAAATTCCTGAAGGCCTGAAGTCAAAGTCGATCGACTATCTGTTTGTGTGGGCCAGCGTGAGCCGATGATCAAAGTCCTTCCGCGTGTTCATTCAAACTCGAGTGTGGTTCAAACGTGAAAATCCCTATTGTAGCCAGAGAAAACACGTTCGTTGATGGGGTGAGCAATGAGTCAATCCGCAAAGTTGAGGAGTTCATGAAATGCGGAGTATTGTATGTTGGAAGGGTATAAATATTGAAGCCCGAGTCGGAAATCGTGAGTTGTAGATATCGATCGCGTATTGTGAATCATTTATCCCCACCATTTTTCATATAGTGTGATCCATTTATCCCCACCATTTTCATACATGTTGGAAGGAAGAACACTTATACCCTTGAAAAGAATGGGTGTAAGCATATGTTGTTGCCAATAGAAGATAAAGGAGTCGAGGAAGCTAGTCCTAGTATACTTCTCATGAGTGGGAAGGATCTCTTAAAATAAGATAAGAAAGACTAGAAACTACAGTTTGTTGTTGTAGGTATTTCGAGAGTCATTCTCACGAGAACTTCTATGAATGAGTTTCTTGTGGAAGTTCAGGAGTTATTGGATGAGTTTGTTGATATTGTGGTGGATGAGTTACCTCACTCTTTACCGCCCATCATGAGCATCAGTCACCATATTGACCTTATTCTGGGAGCAAGTTTTCCAAACAAAGAAGCATACAAATTAACCCCTCAAGAGAATGAAGAGGTCAAGGAACAAGTCTAAGAGTTGTTGGATAAAGGTTTGATCAGGGAAAGCTTCATTTCGTGTGTCGTACCAACTATGTTGAGTCTGAACAAGGATGGAGGTTGGAGAATGTGCACAGATTCTAGAGCCATCAAAAATATAACCATCAGGTATAGATTTCCTTTACCCAGAATGGATGATTTAATGGATTGCTTGAGTGGAGCTAGTTATTTTTCCAAAATAAACTTCAAGAGTGGTTATCATTAGATAAGGATGAGAGAGGGAGATGAATGGAAGACAACATTCAAAACAAATGAAGGATAGTATGAGTGGCTTGTTATGTCATTTGGCTTTAAAAATGCACCAAGTACGTTTATGAGGTTGATGAATGAAGTACTAAAATATTTTATTGGTAATTTTGTGATTGTTTATTTAGATGATATTCTAGTTTTCAGTAAGACTGAAAAGGAGAATTTGAGACACTTAAAAGATAACAGAAATTATGTATTTGGGATAAACGGAACTTGTGTATTTGGGATTTGTAATCTCTTCAAATGAATTGAATATGGATCCAAAGAAGGTGAGGGAAATGAGAGAATGGCATTCTCCAAGAAGTGTGTTTGAAGTAAGGAGTTTTCATGGGTTGGCGAATTTTTACAGGAAATTCATCAGGAATTTCAGTAGTATTTGTGCACCCATACTGGATACCATAAAGAAGGAACATGGATATTTTAATTAGACAGAAGAAGCTGAGAAAGGATTTAGATTATTAAAATATAACAAAACAACCTATTTTAGTTCTACCAGATTTTAAGAAGACTTTTCAGATCAAATGTGATGCAAGTGGAGTGGCCATTGGCGCAGTTTTAAGTCAAGATAATAAGCATGTTGCTTATTTCAATGAGAAGTTGAATGATGTTAAGAGGAATTATTCAACATATGACAAGGAATTTTATGTCGTAATTCCAGCTTTGAAAATGGGGAGGCATTATCTTATCCCGAAGGAGTTTTTTTTGTATACTGACAATCACGCTTTGCAGTTTATAACCAAACAAGAGAAATTGAACCAGAGACATGCCAAATGGGTAGAATTCATGCAGAATTTTACTTTTATTATTAATCATATTATTGGAAGCGCTAACAAAGTCGTAGATGCATTGAGAAGGAGATGTTTGATCTTGCAGGAATTCCAAGCGGAGACTTTGGGATTTGAACACCTCAAGGAGATGTATCAAGAAGACCTGGATTTCAAGGAAGCTTATGAAGCATGTGAGAACCATTTTCTAAGAGACAAAAATCAATGGATGGAGTATCTAATCTAAGACGGACTGTTATTCAATGGAATTTGGTTGTGTATCCTGAAATTCTCAATGAGGGACAATTTGCTAAAGGAGAAACATAGTGGAGGATTGGATAGACACTTTAGCCATGATAAAACATATGCATAGTTGATTTCTTCATACTATTAGCCAGACATGAGGTCTAATGTGAAGAATTTTTTGGACAGATGCAGAATATGGCAATATCCTAAAGGAAAATAGAAGAACACTGGATTATATCAACCATTTCCTATTCCATACAGGCCATGGGATGCTATAAGTATGGAGTTTGTTCTAGGATTGCCAAGAACCCGAAGAGGAATTAATTCAATCTTTGTGGTGGTTGACAGATTTTCAAAGATGGAACATTTCATACTGTGTCACAAAACCAGTGATGCTACCCACATAGAAAATTTGTTTTTCAAGGAGACTGTGAGATTGTGTGGGTTTCCCAGGACTGTAGTCTCATAACCATATACTAAATTTGTGGGACACTTTTGGAGGACCTTGAGGAAGAATTTGGGGACAAGTTTGTCTTGTAGTTCAGCATATCATCCTCAAACAGATGGACAGACTGAGGTAGTGAATTGAATCTTAGGGAATTTCTTAAGAAGTTTGGTCATTGAACATAACAGATAGTGGGATAAAAAAATTCCCCAAGCAAAGTTTACATATAATGATTCATCGAATAGTAGTATTGGTAAGAGTCCATTCCAAATAGTATATTGGATGCATCCACGAGGAATTTAAGAATTGAGATATTTGGGAGGAGATGAATTTTGAAGTGCAGGAGCAGAGGAATTTATTGCATAGATGCAGAAGTTGCATGATCTAATTAAAGGACAGCTCTGGGATAGAAGCCAAAGAAACAAGAGTTGAATTGACCAGAAAAGAAGATAGGTGAATTTCTAAATTGGATATCAAGTCTTAGGACACCTAAGGAAGGAAAGATTTCTGAAAGGGAAATATAACAAGTTGAATATGAAAAAGATAGGACCTTGTAAGATCCTCAGGAAATTGTCTACAAATTCTTATGAGATTGAACTACCAGAGGAAATTGGAATATCATCAATATTCAATGTAGAAGACTTATACCCTTATAGGATAGATGATACAGAAGGGACGGGTGATCGAGAGGAGATTCAGTGGAAGCAACAAATGCCCATAGCAGAGAATACACAGATAGAGAATATTTTGGAACAGAGGATTGCTAAGAAGACCAAGAGAAAATTTTATTATGAGTATATGGTTAAGTGCAAAGATCATCCAAAAGAAGATACCAGTTGGATAATTGAGACCAATATCCAAAAACATGGAAATATATTGGAGAAACTCATGGAAAGGAGTCCATGAATCATTTTTTCTAGAGGAGTATGATGCGGAAGCATTGTCGTCAACATTCAATGAGGTCGAGGGGAGAGCAACTCAGCATCTAGCACGCACATTCAAAAGTAGTTTGGATTACAAGGAGAGCGCATCACTTTAATATTTTGAAAGTATTTTAATTAAAATCTCATAATATTTTGAGGCAAGAGCCATTGTAAACAATCCAAGAGATTTTAATTTCTTTAATGCCTAAAGGATTGTATATATTTAGAGCATCGACTCCTATATATATTGTAAATGATCATTTATTTGTAATAAGCTTAGTGGTAGGATGCTTTAATTATGATTTGAAAGCACTATAGTAGTCGGAAGGAAGGCTCGAGAATCCCCTCCATGTATAAATGTATGTAATATATGCCCAAAAGAGGTTGTTGAGGTTATTGTGATTGATGTTGAAGAGATTCATAGGCTCATTTATTTGTAATAATCTTAGTGGTAGGACGCTTTAATTATGATGTGAAAGCCCTAGATTAGTCAAAAGGAAGGATCAAGAATCCCCTCCATGTATAAATGTATGTAATCTATGCCCAAAAGAGGTTGTTGAGGTTATTGTGATTGTTGTTGAAGAGAGTCATAGAGAGTTTTAGTCATTTTGTTGAGAGTTGTTGGAACTCCTGTAAATGTTTTGTTGAAGGAATATAATAGAGGAGATTTGCTTCACATGTCTGAGTTTGCTTATCTCTGAGTTATTTGGGGTAATGTTATGTTATCTATTTTTCTGTGTTTTTAGGCCTATGTTTGTATTTCATGGTTGAATGAATGAACCTTTGATGTTCTATAATTTTCAATTGTTTCTCTTGTGAAATCCTGGTGCAAGGAATGCACATTAGCCATGCAAGGAGTGCGAAGGCAGATTCATTTTCAGACTCAATAGCTCAGTAAAGATAGTGTGAATTTCGTAGAGTGAGTGCAAAGAGTACACATATACTCGTTTGAGTATAAAATCTCAAAGGATAGACCTATGAAAGGTGTGCACAAGGCCAACACTTAGTGAAGTGTTGAAATCGTCTCAAGGAGAATGAGCACAAGGAGTGTGCGGGAGATTTTTCTAAGTTTCAAGCTCAGGAGGAGTAGCGCAGAGCATGCGCCTGAGCCTAATTCCTTCAAAGTTGACAAATCTCAGGAAGGATAGCGAGATTTAATTCTTGGAAGTAATAATCAATGTTGTTTGGAGGTTGAGAAGACAATATCCACCCAGAGAGGAGCCAGACCTTTCATAGGCACCGAATCTGGAGAAGGAGTGTGGATGTTAACCCTTTAAGTCCTTCAGACTTCGCAAATTCAGAATTTTTTAGGCATGTACTATGGAGGAAGTAAATTCCCCGAAGTATGAAATCAATCTAGACAGTTGGTAGACAAGGGACATGTGTCCATGGATAAACGGGCATCTGGAAGCTTGACTATCCGGAGAGTTTGAAGTGAATTTGCAAGAGTGAGAAGAAATCTCGAAGTTCCAAAGCCCAGAATTGATCCTGGTCGTTGGCACCAAGAACACATGTTGACAAATATTGGAGTTTGGAATTCGGCACTCCGGAAGATATGGGGTGTGAATTGGTTTGGGTTGAAAAATCATGAAGGCCCGAAGGTCAGAGTCGATCTTGACCATTCGTTGGTGTGGAGGCGTGAACCGTTGATCAAATTCCTTCGCGTGTTTGGAGTTTGAAACTCCGGAAGGAAGTGTGGTTCAAACCGTGAAAATCTTTGAAGCCCGGAGCCCGGAGAAAAAGTAGGCCTTTCATCTTAGGTGAGCATCATCCATCCAATTCGCAAGTTTGGAGTTTGCGAGTTTGGAGATACTGTATGTTGCAGCAGATAAAAATCTTGAATCCCAAAGTCCCAAAATCTCTGTGAGTCGTAGATCGTGACGCGTAGTTTGAGACATTTATCCCCACCATTGTCATACATGATGGAAGAAATGTCATACATTATGGAAGGAAGAACACTTATACCCTTGAGAAGAATCGGAGTAAGAATATGTTGTTTCCAATAGAAGATAAAGCAATCGAGGAAGCTAGTCCTAGTATACTTCTCATGAGTGGGAAGGAGCTCTTAAAACAAGTTAAGAAAGACCAAAAACTACAGTTTGTTTTGTAGGTATGCCGAGAGTCATTCTCACGAGAACTTCTATGAATGTTTTTCCTGTGGAAGTTCGGGAGTTATTGGATGAGTTTGTTGATATTGTGGTGGATGAGTTACCTCACTCTATACCGACCATCGGGAGCATCAGTCACCATATTGACCTTATTCCGAGAGAAATTTTTCCAAACAAAGAAGCATACAAATTAACGCCTCAATAGAATGAAGAGTTCAAGGAGAAAGTCTGAGGGTTGTTGGATAAAGGTTTGATCAGGGAAATCTTGATCCCGTGTGCCATACCAACTATGTTGAGTCCGAAGAAGGATGGAGGTTGGAGAATGTTGTTATGTACCAAATACCTGAATACAAAATACCACAATAGTACCAAGGATATTTAAATACAATCACCACACACGATATATGAAACAATATAAAAAACCACACTTTATTATATCAAACCCTTGAGGTAGGGCAACACCATACAATGGATCCTATTATGGAAGGGATCCTCTCATGTTCACTTGCCTCTTCGAGGGGGAAACCTCCTAATGAGCTTCAGCTCCAAATACAATACTTCTCTTCATGTCCCATTACATTTCTTGAACCTCTTTATATAGTGCTACCATCACCTAAGAACATTCTAGAGGAAGAATCTTCTAGAAGCAGAACCTTCTAAGAAGTCCTCTTACATTTATTATATCTAAATACACAGTTATTACATCTAACTACCATAGTGGGCCTTATTTAATAATATAGTGTACCTAGTCCACCTTACATTGAACGGCCTCCACTACCTCTCTAGCTACCTAACATTCCATCCCCCTTATGAAAGTGTTGTCCTCAACGCTTGTTATGAGGGTGGACAACCATATACCAGGGTCCCATGGATAATTGTGAACCATAATGTTGAAGAAGACTGGAGAACCAAGGTCTCATGTATAAATGTGAGCCATTATGATGAAGTAATTGAACTACCACTGTGAACCTAGGTCTCATGTCCAATTTCTCATGTGAACTCCACGCTGAAGATATTGGAACTTGGGAAGCAATTGAAAATGATACTCTAAATATTGACATTGGTCATGTGGATCGAAATATTTAGAACCAATAAAAAATGCATTCACTTCGACTGGAGAATAATAAAACTGAAGAAGATTATGCAGAGAATGATCGTGTTTACTCTCTAGGAAGTTCTCTACCTGAGGGGGAGTAGAGTCATCAAATAGAATATGGAAATAGTTATCATCCCAAAAATGACAATTGTACATATACCAATCATCCAAATCGACCTCAAAATCATACCAAACAAATCTTTCTTGATTATATTCATCCATAATATGCATTGAAATTTTGGACTCTTGAATACATTCATCTTGAATATGTTTCATTTCAACTTTGAAATCTTGAATACATTTCTCTTTAATATGTTGCATTTCAACTTTGAACTCTTGAATTGTTGTCTTAATGTTCGCCATGATTTGAGAACAGATATCCCTCGGAAACACCACATATAATATATCAAAATAAATCTATTAAAATGATTTATCCAATGGCACTTATCTGGTAGAAATATGATAACCCTATGAAAAGTTATGAACCATGCACTCTCGTCAGTGTCACGAAAAACCACAAAAAATAGTTGATTTTAAATCAATGATATCTTCACTTCCGGAGCTCTGATTTGGACGAAATTTTTTTTTGAAATTAGGTGAAATTGTGAGAAGAAATCAGATATAAAATTATTTTTGGAAAATTCAGCCCCGTCTACTACATATTTCAGAAAAATCACGCAGTCGTCTGCACACACACCCAAAAAAAAAAAATTGCAGAAAATCGCGGCTTTTTCCAGAAAAACCCTGAAAAACTATTGAATTTAAAATGCTCATAACTTTCCTTCCCAGAATCCATTTCGGCTGATTTTTTTTTTGAAATTGGGTATTTTTCTGATAGGTATTCAAATGCCCAATTTTTTTTAGCCAAATTCTGCTCACCTAAGAACATTCTAGAGGAGGAATCTTCTAGAAACGGAGCCATCTAAGAAGTCATCTTACATTTATTATATTTAAATACCCATTTATTATATATAAATACTCATTTATTATATATAAATACTCATTTATTATATCTAACTACCATAGTGGTCGTTATTTAATAATATAGTGGACCTAGTCCACCTTACATTGAATGGCCTCCACTACCTCTCTAGCTACCTAACAAATGTGCACATATTCTAGAGCCATCTACAAGATAACCATTATGTATAGATTTCCTTTACCCAGAATGGATGATTTAATGGATTGCTTGAGTGGAGCTAGTTATTTTTCCAAAATAGACTTGAAGAGTGGTTATCATTAGATAAGGATGAGAGAGGGAGATAAATGGAAGACAGCATTCAAAACAAATGAAGGATTGTATGAGTGGCTTGTTATGTCATTTGGCTTAACAAATGCACCAAGTACGTTTATGAGGTTGATGAATGAAGTACTCAAAGATTTTATTGGTAAGTTTGTGATTGTTTATTTAGATGATATTCTAGTTTTCAGTAAGACTTAAAAGGAGCATTTGAGACACTTGAAAATGGTGTTGAGGAGGTTGCAGCAGGAGAAGTTGTTGGTGAATTTGAATAAATGTCCTTTAATGAAAATAGAACTTGTGTATTTGGGGTTCGTAATCTCTTAAAATGAATTGAAAATGGATCCAGAGAAGGTGAGGGAAATAAGATAATGGAATTCTCCAAGAAGTGTGTTTGGAGTAAGGAGTTTTCATGGATTGGTGAATTTTTACAGGAAATTCATCTGGAATATTAGCAGTATTTGTGCACCCATACTGGATACCATAAAGAAGGAACATGGATCTTTTAATTGGACAGAAGAAGCTAAGAAGGGATTTAGAGTGTTGAAAGAAAATATAACAAAGCAACCTATTTTAGTTCTGTCATATTTTAAGAAGAATTTTCAGGTCAAATGTGATGCAAGTGGAGTGGCCATTGGTGTAGTTTTAAGTCAAGATAATAAGCATGTTTCTTATTTAAGTGAGAATTTGAATTATTTTAAGAGGAATTATTCAACATATGACAAGGAACTTTATGTTGTAATTCAAGCTTTGAAAATGTGGAGGCATTATCTTATCACGAAGGAGTTTTTTTTGTATATTGACAATCAGGATTTGCAGTTTATAACTAGACAAGAGAAATTGAACCAGAGACATGCCAAATGGGTAGTATTCATGCAGAATTTTAATTTTTTTATTAATCATATTAGTGGAAGCGCTAACAAAGTTGCAGATGCTTTGAGTAGGAGATGTTTGATCTTGCAGAAATTCCAAGTGGAGACTTTGGGATTTGAACACCTCAACGAGAAGTATCAAGAAGACTCGGATTTCAAGGAAGCTTATGAAGCATGTGAGAACCATTTACTAAGATAAACAATTCAATGGATGGAGTATCTTATCCAATATGGACTTTTATTCAAGGGAAGTCAGTTGTGTATCTCGAAATGCTCAATGAGGGACAATTTTCTGAAGGAGAAACATAATGGAGGATTGGATGGACACTTTGGCCATGATAAAACATATGCCCAGTTGAGTTCTTCATACTATTGGCCAGGCATGAGGTCTAATATGAACAATTTCGTGGCCAGATGTAGAATATAGCAATATGCTAAAGGAAAATAGCAGAACACTGTATTATATCAATCATTGTCTATTCTAGACAGGTCGTGGGATGTTATAAGTATGGAGTTTGTTCTGGTATTGACAAGAACCCAAAGAGGAAGTAATTCAATATTTGTGGTGGTTGACATATTTTCAAAGATGGCACATTTCATACCGTGTCACAAAACCAATGATCCTACCCACATAGCAAAAAACAATTTCAAAGAGATTGTGAGATTGCATGAATTTCCCAGGAGAGTAGTCTTAGACAGAGATACTAAATTTGTGTGACACTTTTGGAGGACCTTGTGGAATAATTTGGGGAAAATTTTGTCTTTCAGTTCATCATATCATCCTCAGACAGACGGATAGACTAAGGTAGTGAATCGAAGATTAGAGAATATGTTAAGGATTTTGGTCACTGAACATAACAGTCAGTGGGATCAAATTATGCTCCAAGCAAAGTTTGCATATAATGACTCACCGAATAGGAGTACTGGTAAGAGCCCATTCCAAATAGTATATGGGATGATTCCAAGAGGAATTTCAGAATTTAGATATTTGGGATGAGATGAATTCCGAAGTGCAGGAGCAGAGAAATTTGTTGCAAAGATGTAGAAGTTGCATGATCTAATTAAAGGACAGCTACAGGATACCAACCAGAGATACAAGAGCCAAATAGACCAAAAAAGAAGAGAGCTGGATTTTGAAATTGGAGATCAATTCTTAGCACACCTAAGGAAGGAAATATTTCTGAAAGGGAAATATAACAAGTTCAAGATGAAAAAGATAGGACCTTGTAAGATCCTCAGAAAATTCTCTACAAATTCTTATGAGATTGAACTGCCAGAGGACATTGGAATATCGCCAATATTCAATGTAGCAGACTTATACCCTTATAGGATATATGATACGGAAGGGAAATATGATCGAAAGGAGATTCAGTAGAAGTGACAGATGCCCATAGAAGAGAATCCACAGATAGAGAATATTTTGGAACAGAGGATTGCTAAGAAGACCAGGAGAAAAGTTTGTTATGAGTATATGGTTAAGTGGAAAGATCATCCAGAAGAAGATACCAATTGGATAACTAAGACCGATATCCAAAAACATGGAAAGAGAGTGGAGGAGCTCATGGATAGGAGTCCATGAATATTTTTGTCCAGAGGAGTATGATGCAGGAGCATCGCCATCAAAATTCAATGAGGTTGAGTAGAGAACAGCTCCGCATCTAGCACGTGCATTTAAAAGTAGTTTGGATTCCAAGGAGAGTGTGTCACTTTAATATTTTGAAAGTATTGTAATTAAAATCCCGTAAGATTTTGAGGCAAGAGCCATTGTAAACAATCCAGAAGATTTTAATTTCTTTAATGCCTAAAGGATTGTACAAATTTAGAGCATTGACTCCTATCTATATTGTAAATGCTCATTTATTTGTAATAAGATTAGTGGTAGGATGCTTTAATTATGATGTGAAAGCACTAGAGTAGTCGAAAGGAAGGCTCGAGAAGCCCCTCCGTGTATAAATGTATGTAATCTATGCCCAAAAGAGGTTGTTGAGGTTATTTTGATAGTTGCACAAGAGAGTTGTAGAGAGTTGTAGACATTTTGTTGAGAGATGATATAACTCTTGTAAATGTTTTGTTGAAGGAATATAATAGAGGAGATTTGCTTCATTTGTCTGAGTTTTCTTATCTATGAGTTATTTTGGGTAATGTTATGTTATCTATTTTTCTATGTTGTTAGGCTTGTGTGTGTATTTCATGGTTGAATGAATGAACCTTTGATGTTATTTATGTTTCAATTGTTTCTCTTCTGAAATCCTGGTACAAGGAGTGCACGGTATCCATGCAAGGAGTGCAAAGTCAGATTCATTTTTAGACTCAATAGCTCAGGATAGATAGAGTGAATTTCGTAGAGTGAGTGCAAGGAGTGAACGTATACTCATTTGATTATTAAAGCTCGAAGGATAGACCTGTGCAAGGTGTGCACAGGCCCAACACTTAGTGAAGTGTTGAAAGAGTCTCAAGGAGAGTAAGCGCAAGGAGTGTGTGGGATATTTTTCTAAGTTTCAAGGTTAGAAGGARTAGCGCAAAGCGTGCGCCATAGCCTAAGTCCTTCAAAGTTGACAAAGCTCGAGAAGGATAGAGAGATTTAATTGTCAAAAGGAATAATCCCTATTGTTTGGAGGTTGAGCGGACGATATCTGCCCAGGGAGGAGCCAAACCTTTCATAGCCATCAGACATGGAGAAGGAGCATGGGTGTTAACCCTTTAAGTCCTTCAGACTTCACAAATTCAGAAGTTTTTAGGCGTGTGTTGTGGAGTAAGTAAATTCCCCGAAGTTCGAAATCAATCTAAACTGTTGGTATACGGGGAACACGTGTGAAGTTGTAAGAGCAAGCAAAACTCTTGAATCTCTGAAGCTCGGAATAGATCCTATCCATTGGTGCCAGAAACACGTGTCGACAGATCTCAAAGTTCACAATTTGGCATTCCAGAAGATCTAGTGTGTGAATTGGTTTGGGTGGAAAATTCCCGAAGGTCAGAGTCGGTCTCGATCGTCCGTTAGTGTGGACATGTGGACTGTTGATCAAATTCCTTCGCGTGTTCTGAGTTTGGAACTCTAGAAGGAAGTGTGGTTCAAACTATGAATAGCTCTGAAGCCCAGAGCCTGGAGAAAATGTAGGTCGTTGATATGAGGTGAGCATCAATCATCTGATCTGCAAGTTCGGAGTTCACAAGTTTGAAGATATTGTATGTTGGAGCAGGTAAAACTCCTGAAGCCCGAATTCCTGAAATCTCTGTGAGTCATATATCTCGGCGTGTAGTGTGAGTCATTGATTCCCGTCATTGTTTGGTTGTTCGTGAATTCGGCATTTGGGAGAATCCTAGTGTGTTGTTGTTAGCTCTCCCAAAGCCCGGAGCTCTGAAGTGTCAGAGTTCCTATGGGTTAAAGAGATTAGCCCAGGGTTTTGGCCTGAGGTCACGTGGAATTCTCCGCTAAAGTAATTGGACCCTCGTGAACGCAAATTTGTGTGTAGGGAAAATAGAAAGGGCTTGTGGTAATGAATTTTGAGGGTTCAATGAGGACCCGAGAGATAATTCATCTCCCTTGTGAAAACAATCCTAGACCGGTAGGTCGCACAAACCCCAGGAGTGGTGTGGGTTTACATCACGACCCTAGAGGGAAAATTGAAACAACATATCATTGGTCTATAGGCATCGCCACCAACAATCAAGCAGAGGCCTACGCCCTTTTAAAAGGACTGCAAATAGCCAGAGCAAAAAACATCGAGACCATGACAATTGTGGGAGATTCTAAAAATACAATTTGTCATTTAATTAAGTCTTCTCTTCCTTCAGAATATCATCTAAAAATTATATTTGTTCGTATATAAAGTCTCATCAAGGAAATTGGCCAAGTTTCCTTTTGGAATTTCAAGCGATAACTTAACTCTTTTCCATACGAGATGGCAAATAAAAGAGAAAATGAGGAATTTGGTTCATTAATTATAAATGGGAAGACAAAATATAGTCATGTCCCTTAAGCTCTTGATTTTGAAGTGGTCATATGCCCATAGATTTATACCTTTAAAAGATTTGAAGTTGATCAGCCTGCTTTCGGTCACGTGGTGGTCCTTTGTATCCACAATCTACCCCCCCCTTCAATCTTCCCTCTCAAACACGATTACCCCACCTCCTTTTCCTCATCCTTTGGCTTATGTCCTTCCCTCCAGGTCAAGATTCAGCCCCCCTTCCTTGCCTCTCTGGCCATCCCCTCACACGTGTGCCTGCCATATAGTCCTTTCTCCCACTTGGATCTCATTGGACCCGTACCCAAAGTTGCTCATGTCCTCCTTCATTTTCCCTGGCTCTCACGAGCCTTTCCTCCTCTCTGGAAACTCGAAATCGGATCTATTTTTGTCTCTTTGTGTCAGTCTTATCTGTGTTCCTCCTATCAAATAGTGTTATCCAAATTTTGTTTCTGCCACCCCTCTGAACACCATCAGCGATGTTTGCTCCCATAATTTTGATAGTCCGACAAAAGATAGGGCTTGCAACCAAATCCATTAAGGTGGGATGAATCACCCCTCAATCCTGATAGCACCCCACTACAAATTCATTCGAGTTCTCTATGTTCAGTAGTGGAATTCTCTTTGTCAAGAAAGGTGGAAAAAACATAACAGTGAAGATTTCAACATGACAAACCGTCATCAAGCAACCATTTGCAGAGTTCTATAGTTGCAACAGGAGCTAGATGATATTTGTAATTTGGTCATTATATTGCAGAGCACGATAAGCACCCTCACCTCCTAGGTCCTCTCAGTTTTAGAACTTAGTGTGAATCAGCGACAATCAGTTCATGCTCTGAAAGAGGAGGTGGATGCACTGCGCAGTCATCCAGAGGAAATATATTTTCATCCAGCATTCCAGGAACCAAAAGACAATGTAGCAGTGGATACATAGTCAGCAAAGTCCATCCCAATCATGTCTCATCTTCCATACCTTAACGCCATTGTCCAACCAGCATAGGATGACGAAATGGAGGAATTGAACGATCAGACCAAGTTCCCTCCTTAAATTTTAGTATGTATGAACTTCAATTCTTGGTTATGTCTAGGTATATTTTATAGAAGTTACCCTAGAAGTATGTTATATTGGAGCAGTTGTATTCACCATGATAAACTTTGTAGCTCTATAGTTCAGAGCAGTCTGAGCTCAGTTTTGGACTTCCCCTCTCTGGGGGTTTTGTCTCCTCTTGTAACTTGATGTAACTTTTTGTTTCATAGCAACCTTTTTATAAATATAAATTCTCCAGTTTTTTTTTAAAAAAGAGAGAAAGTGATAAATGTGAAGCTTGCATTTTTTGTAAGCAAAAGTGAGAGGCTTTTCCAATCAACTAATGGCAAGCAACAAAGTATTCGCAGTTGATTCAAAATTATATGTGTGGTCCAATGGAAATTTATTTAGGTATATGTCAATATTTCATGCTTTTCATTGATGATTGCAGTAGAATGAATTGTGTATACTTTTTAAAATCAAAGTCGGAAACTTTTGAAAAGTTTACAAATTTTCAACACATGCTTGAAAATGGAACTAAAGAAAGTTGCAACTTTGAGAACAAATAATTTAGGAGAATTCATTTCAATTGAATTCAATGATTATTATTAATATAATGGAATTGAGAGGAAACCAACAAATTCTTATACTCCACATCAGTATGGAGTTGTTAAAATGATGAATAGGAATGTCATGGACATGACAAGATCTATGTTGCAGTTCAAAGAGTTGAGCACAAAATATTTAGCAAAAACAATTCATGTTATAGTTTATCTAAGAAATCAATCACCTACATTAGTTTTATATGGTCAAACTCCTTATGAAGCCTTGTATGGTTATAAACCTAAGGTAAATCATCTTAGAGTTTTTGGCTCAACATGTTATGCCTTATTCCTTAAGGAAAAAATGACTAAGTTAGAAAATTGAAATATGAAGTGTATTTTCGTTAGATACTTTGATGAAAATAAAGGATATCGATTTCTCTCAGATGGTAAATTCATTGTCAACGGATATGGAACTTTTTATGAAACTGAAAGTAAAAATTTTGATGAGATTAATAATCTCCTTAGTCATTTAAAATGGAAAAATACAAAGGGTAAAGGAAAGTTTGAAAACAAACCAAGGAAACCATATTGGTTTGAAAAATACAATGTTTCTTCAAAAGGTTATTCTCCATCAAATGGTTCTTCTGATATCAATTCTTTTGATAACGAAATTTCTCATATACAAGATTCTTCTATAGCTTAAGATACTTCTTAGGACAAGTTAACTGAATAAACTTCAACAGAAGAAGATCAACACCATATGCCAAAGTAAGCCACACAATTTCCTAAGGATGTACATCCCGATGAAAGGAACAAAACAGGAACTAGGGGTTCCTTCAGATCACAAGATAATTTTGTATTATTAACTCATGTTGCCACTTAACCCGCTACTTTTGTTATTGTAGTTGAATATAAAGAATGGAAGGAATAAATGATTAATGAAGATGATTCAGTGCTTGAAAATGGGACTTGGAACTTAGTTGATTGTCCCCCTAATGTTAAACCCATAGGTTGCAAATGGGTTTATCGAATAAAGTAAAATCCCAATGGTAAAATTGACAAGTACAAATAAAGACTTGTGGCTAAAGGTTTTGCTCAACAAGAAGGGATTGATTATGAAGAAACATTTTCTCCAACTAAATGGAACACAATCATAAGGATTATCAATTGGGTTGCATAAAATGGTTGGAAATTACATTAAATGGATGCAAAAGTGACTTCCTCAATGGTGATCTGAAAGAAGAAGTCTTCATGACTCAACCACAAGGGTTTGAATTCAAATAACATGAACATATTTCTCCAACTAAATGGAACACAACCATAAGGATTATCAACTGGGTTGCACAAAATGGTTGGAAATTACATTAAATGGATGTCAAAAGTGACTTCCTCAATGGTGATCTGAAAGAAGAAGTCTTCATGACTCAACCACAAGGGTTTAAATTCAAATAACATGAACATAAATTATGCAAACTAATGAAGGTCTTATATGGCTTCAAACAAGCTACTGAAGCTTGGTATGAAAAAATAGATGATCGCCTATGAAAAGTAGGTTTTCAACAAAGTGAATCAAACAATACTTTTTGTTTTCAAATGAAACATAAGCACTTGGTCATAATTATACTCTATGTTGATGACCTAATCATAACAAGGAATAATGAAGTTCACATTAAACACGTTAAGGAAGAATTTCAGGCAAGCTTCAAAATGACAGATTTAGGGCCACTTCATTATTATCTTGAAGTTGAAGTAACTCAAAATACTCATTAAATATTCCTTAGTCAATCTCAGTATGCCACTGAATTGTTAAATAAATTTGGCATGTAAGATTGTAAACCTTCTCTTACCCCATGGAGTAGAATTTGAAATTTTCAAACTTTGAAGGTGGAGAATTGGTAAATAGTACAAAGTACAAGTAATTGATTGGAAGCCTCATTTTTTCAACAAATGCTCAAACAAATTTATCATATTCCATCAGCGTACTTTCAAAGTTTATGTAGGAACCAAGGGAAATTCATTGGAATTCGGTGAAAAGGGTACTAAGATACATATAGGATACAAAAGATTTTGGTCTTCCCTAAAAGAACAAATTTTTTACACTTGTTGGATATCCAGACACTGATTTTGCACGTAACATTGATGATAGAACATCAACTTCACATTATTATATGGACTTTGGGTTCTACAATAGTATCATGGAGTTGAAAAAAGTAGGCAACAGTTTCCACCTCTTCCGCAAAAGCAAAGTACATATCAACATGGAAACCAACATGTGAGATTGTATGGCTACACCAAATTTTGCAGGATCTTGGTGTAATTCAAAAACCAAATACTTTATTGGTTGACAGACAATCAAAAATATAAAGGGCCAAGAATCTAGTATCACTTAAAGACTAAGGATGTTGATACCAAGTACCATTTTATCGTATATATCATTGTCAAAGACATCATCAAGCCTCTTGGTAAAATAAAGTTCACTAAGTTTAGAAATGAAATTGGTATTTGTAAAAATGAACTTTAGAAGTAAAGGGGGGAATGTTAGCCTCGTAATCCTAAAGCTCTAGAAGTCTAAGTATTTTTTTAGATTAAATGTTTTAGGAATTCGATTATTATAGAAACTTTTGTCAAGATGGAATTTAGCTTAATATGTGACACCTATCATGCTCATGTGATTATATGATTGGTTGATCTTCTAGAATTTAGCTTAGAATTGGGTTATATAAACTAACATTTTTTCATGTGAGACATGTATGTTTTTAGCCCTCAATTCTCTTTGTAAATTTGTTTTCTTATTAATAAAAGTACGTTTGAGGACACTTATTCAACAATCAACTCCACTTTTTCAAGAATAGAGAAATGATGACATCACCCAACTTCTCTCGCATGCAAGACTTAACATTGACCTTGGATATTGAATGCTTTAGTATGAAAATCCATTGGCATTGTGATGGAATGCAAAAGGCAAGGAATTGGGGGCAAGAACAATTTGGTACTTTTAGGGGTCAAGCCTCTTGGTAAGAAATTTCCTTGGAATAGGGCACTTTGTGTGGGATACTAGTTATTTTATTTCATTTCTGAAAATTGGTGGCCTCTATGTTTTGGTTCCTCTAGTCCTAGTAGTGATTTGGGAAGTTTTTTGAGGAAGTTTTTTAGTCAGTGTTGCTTTATCTAGGTATTGTATCTTGGGGTGTTTTTATGTTTGGTTTACGTGTAGGGGTGTATATCGTGAGGAAGCACTAGTGAAAGGGCTCTATTTTGGTAGCAGTTTTTCAAAGTCACATGAAGGGGAAGCTTCATTATCTCTCTCGAATTTAGACTTGTATTCTTGTCTTGTCCTACTCAGTTTGGTTTGGTTTGATGTTTTGTGCATAACCATTGAAAATGTGGATGTTTTGGAATTCAAGAGAGACTTGAGAAGGCACGAAGAATACATTCTATGCAACATGACCTCTCTATTCTCAGTCACAACCAAAGTGCATGAGAATGAACATCTAAGTGTCTCTCAACATGCATCCATAATGAATCTATTAGTTCAACCAAAAGAGAGGATTGATATTTTGGAAGCCAAATGCAATATATTGCAAAATATGGCACTTAATCTATGGAAGGATTCCCTCTCCACAGCCTTTAACAACAAGGTATCGATTAACTTTTCCCATGTTGACTTCAAGGAAGAAGAAACGATTCACCAACTCAAAGAACCAATGGATATCAAGAAACAACACTTCATGTTTAGATGTCGATCAAAAAGAGATAAATAGTCTTTGTGTCTTTCATTACTTGTAATTTTTTTTAGAGTCATCAAGATACTAGGTGTTTTTGTTAAAAAATATACTTGTAGGAAAATTTGAAATATTCATTTCATAGTCTATTACAAACCTTGTTATGTAGTATCATAGAGTTAGCTAAAATTGAGCTCTAAAAATCCTAGACAATTTTAGTCAAGATAGCATTTTCAAGAAAACCAATATCCTATCCTTGAAATGCATTGCAATGTTTATTTCAATACATTATTATTTTTGAAATACACTACAATGTTTATTTCAATGCATTATTATTTATAGAATGTTAACTTAACATTTAAAAAAATTACACCAACCACAATTCATACAATAAATAATAACCTAATTTTCCTAAGGTGATAGCCAATCATGATCAAATGATCTAACCACACATGTATGAGATGTCACTAATATTAGTATCTTTAATGCAAACAAAGGTGTACTCATATATGTTTGTGTATGTATCACATTTGACTTTTTCTAAAAAAAAAAAAAAAATCCTTTTCCCTTGTTTA
>SNQJ01S0065111.1:14071-40573 GCA_010110895.2 Picea sitchensis | reverse complement strand
CTTGTTTATTCAAGAAATGTACACATTTTGTTTTTATATTTTTATCAACTTTATCTTTTTTCCTTATATTCAATATTTTAGTCCAAGCATTTATTTCTTTTAATCAATTTTATAACCCATGACCATTTCAAAGGAATACATACCCTATATTTATTTCTATTACCATCTCTTGCTTAATCTCTTATTCAATATTTCCTGTATCGGGTGCTAGAAGTTGGGGCCAGACCAACCACCTGGAGGCCTGACAAGACATTCAAGACAATTAGAGGGTCGGAAGAAGAGGTAAATGGCATGGTCATGCAAGGAGTTATTTATGACGGTCTTTTCGATATGAGTTTCGATGATACCCACCATAAGGATTGAGAGGATGTGGGTTCACATAAGGACTTGGTCAGGATGAGTGGGTTCATTAGAGTGCAAGGGGAATATTTGTCACCAAGGGCATGTGAGTCTCAATCAAGCGAACATGTGGCAAGTACAGGACGACGATCATAATGAGATATGCAGCATGAAGTTTAGTTATGGAATTGAGAGTGGGGTACCATGAGGACAGCTCTCCCTGGAACGAAGCNTTTGTCACCAAGGGCATGTGAGTCTCAATCAAGCGAACATGTGGCAAGTACAGGACGACGATCATAATGAGATATGCAGCATGAAGTTTAGTTATGGAATTGAGAGTGGGGTACCATGAGGACAGCTCTCCCTGGAACGAAGCCTTGGGAATAAATCATGAAAAGACCTTGCCCGGTCAGAGTCGAGATGTGGTTTTATAACAAGGGTTATTACCAAGGTTTTGGGTCAATTTTGGAAAAATTGAGCACAGTAGACCGACTCAGTTGGAAGTTGGAGCCTGAAGTTCAAGGCATTTGGGGTTGGTTGTGGAGGTGGAAATATGCAAAGGCCATCTAGTGGTGCCTTCCTCTTGGAAAACTAGAAGGGGACACCACAAGGGACTAGTGTATTGGGAAGACTTTGCAACATTTTTCGGTTCCTAGCCAGAGAAGAAGAACGAGGAGCAGAAGGTTGGGATTAAGGTGGTGGCTTCAACTAACAAGAATCAGTAAGGAATTAGGTTGGGTATCGTATGTTCTTAGAAAGAGTCAAAGGATGGAGAGAAAAGGTGTGAGGGAGTCTATCCATAAGGGGAAACAAAAGGACACCTCCCCTCCCCAGGGTCCGGTCAATCGTACCAGGGTGGCAAGGGAAGCTTGGATGGCTGGGACAAAATTCAAGAATCTTTGCTCAGATGTGGAGAAGAAAAAAGTGACAAATATAGAGGAATCATTCAAGCGCCATCATCACTCTACCTCTGACATGGACATTATCAGAGAAGTAAAATCCTGGGTCGAGGATACGAAGTTTACAAGAACCAAGGAAACAAAGTACTTTAAGCTGGTTGAAACCTATTGGATTGTTCATACGATGGTGGATCAGGCGATTGAGAAAGTCAAAACAGATAACGATAATGCACCATGTTATCCCTAAATTTTTCCATGACTACTAAGGGGCAAGCTAGGGAACCTTAGTTATTGCAATGTTTTATATGCGTAGAACAAATGAATTTACAAATTTGGTTTGTGGATCAGGTAGTGGATAGGTTGGAAAATAGGTGGTCAGGTTACACTTTTAGATCAAGGTTTTAAAACACTTAGCTTAGTCAATTACATTCATTCTGATAAATTAGATAAAATGGAGATAAAACAGGGGAAAAAAAAGTTGCAAGTTTCACAATCTGTTCACTTACAAAGAAGACTTTATAATCCCAAAAATCATATAGAAACCAGAAAGAAAAATTTAACACAAATCTTTTGATAGGTGATAGCAAAATCTTTACTAACATTTAACATGTAACAAGATAAATTAAATGCTTTGCAAAAAGTTCAAATGCATTCAAGTAATATAGACGAAATATAATACAAGAATAAGATAGTCTAACCATCAGAATGTCTTTTCCATTGAGTGAAAAATGTAATAGATTACAGGTATTACAATCCAAATAGATATGTTTTTTCAGTCTCGCAAACTATGAACCTCTTGACTATGTCATTTAATCCCATTTTTATACAAAAAGTCAATTTCCATTTGGTTCTCAGATCCTAAAACCTAGTAATGGACTCGATATACATGGTTATCAATTAGAGATTACATTTAATAAGACAACAACAAAATCCTATATCTTAGGGAAAAGATCTCCTATCGAGTCCACTTGTACATTATGATTTTTTGTTTTAGGTTCAATTTTTACACTTTGTAATTCATATGTTCTTTGTCTAGCCATTCTCTTGGTATAAACCTTGTCACAAACCACAAATTCATGTTCTGAAACAGAGAATTTGGGTTCCTTCTTAATTTCTTCCTCTTGTGGTAAAACAAGCTTGCTCTTGCATGATCGAGTATGTCTAGCTACAGGAGAAGCTTATTGTACTTTTGTTGTGCTTTTTGATGTGATTCACTTTCTTGTTGAAACTCCGGCTTTCTGGTCAGGAGTTGTCTTTAGTGTTTTTGAACCCCGTTCTACAAACCCTAGGGAAATAAAAAAATTGTTCCCATGACACTTGAACTTGTCTTAATGCATACATAACCAATATTTTAATTAGACCTTGGTGAAATAATCTTTTATGAGAAGTTTTAGGATGACTATGTATCCTCTTCGCCATTTTTGTCAAGATTTTTAACAGGTAAAAGGGAAAATTCATTTCCTAATCACCATTTAAATGCATTAGAAAAAGCATGTGGTAGCAATGAATGATGGAAAACCTACCTTCACAGGTAATATACTTTTTTTCCACTGCTAAAATACTCTACCACTCTGCCTTCATCCATTTATTTGGAATTCCTTGGCTCCAATTTGGGTTTCAATGTTCTGGCACAAGGAATTGATTGCACAGGTTTGAAGGTAGTTTTCCTTTATTCCACCATTTTTCACCCTTTATAGGAAATCGACAAGTTGATGCAATGGAATGCTTAGTGACATGAATGATCACATTTCCAAACTGAGTCTGGAACCCGATAAAATTCTTGGAAAATAACATCAAAATTTCTTCATGGTGAGCTTGAAAGGTGCAGCATAACTTAAACCATTCTCCCTGGATGAATTTCTCCATAATATCGTGGCAAGATTCTAATAATTCAATCCCCTCATGTTCCAATCTGAGAACTCAACCTCCCTTCTTTGGCGACATACTGTTCACTCTAGCATGTCCACACCGACCATGAGCTAGGTTAAACCTGTTAAAAATTTAGGGTTTCTTCGTGTTCGAGCTTTCAAGAGTACCTGCAAAGAATAGCTAATGCAAGAAGAGTTGTATTGCAAATGGTGTTAGGTTGCCCCTTCATTTTTAGAAATTTCATAAACAAAATAATCATACTTTTCCATGCATTGATTCATGGCCCGATACTTGGATTTGATGATCACACGAACATTTTTGAACTTGTTTTCATTAAATGATGCATAGGGGTTATAAAAATGATTTAGATATGGCATGATATAAAATCATAACCGTTTGCATGATCTTCTGCACGATTTTAGTACAACTGGCACGATCTCTGGTTTGAAATACACTTAAAAAAATGATTTCTTCGTGTGCTACAAGAATGGAAACATTCTTCGTGTGCTACAAGAATGGAAACATTCTTGTAGCGTCCTTTTCATTCCTTTATCTTTGGAAAAAATACACTTAAGAATAACATATATGAAGTGACACATCTCTTCCATGCAAAATTTCAAAACTATCCTATAAGAAGCAAATGAAAAACAATTAAAGCAAAGAAAATCACAACAAAATGAGGGGTAAAGTGTTTAAAAGGTGCAAGCAATAAAAGAAAAAAAGGCTCAGGATAGGTTTTGATAGAATAGGCTAAAATTTAAGAATAGAAAGGTGGTAATAGGCTTAGGGACTAACATTGGCTCCATCTAGGGATAATGTTCTCCTTGTGAGACATTAAGAACTGCAGACCAATAAAAAAAATTCCAATTCTACCACTGAAACTTCTGACCTTCACTATGTTCTTTTATTATCTGTTCTGGCCTCTGTTTTATTAAAGATCACCCATTCAACATTTCTGATTAAAAAATAAAAAAATAAAAAATAAAAAATTGTAGACTAGTGTCTCCATTAGGCTATGGAGTCTTATTTGATCCTCTAAACACACCAAAAATAAAGAAATATGTACAAGCTATATTAACCCTAGCTCTTCAGGTAAAATAATTTTTCAGAAAACACTCATTGATTGGGCCTCCAAATATCTCACTGTCATCCAAGTTCTATAAGACAAAAGTTTTGTTGTTCAGAATTTTGGTTATTTTAAATGGGCCAAACCACAAATTGTCGAACTTACCATGTTTTAGCTTCTCCTCCCTTCTAGTATCCCATCTTAGAACAAGGTCCCCTGTTTTGATATTGTCCTTCTTAGTATTCTTGTCAAAAAAAAATTGACCTTACTCTGATAAGTCTCAGATTTTTCATTTAACATTTCTCTCCTCTGTTGTACCTCAATAATCCGAAAAATCCTTCTTTGAATATCATTGGGTTCTTCCAATTCTTCTTACAGAAATTTTAGTACAGATAAACCAAGTTGGGTTGGGAAAATAACATATGTCCCATAGACCAATTGGAAAGCAGAAGTGCCAATTGACTTTTTGATGTTAATTATGTCAGCCCATAAAGCATATTTCAGTTTAGAATTCCATCCCTTTTTGTTATCTACCAAAAAAAAATTGATGATTCTAATCAGGATTTTGTTGGGGGATTCTACCATCTGTTACCCTATGGATAATAGGGAGTAGAATGTTCCAGAGTAACATTATACCTTTTACAGAATTCAATCATAACAGCAGATTTAAATGCCTAAGCGTTATCTGTGATTAATTTTCTAGGACAGCCAACTCTAGAAAATATATTTTCTTCCAAAAAATTAATAATTACCTTATCAGTTGCATTTCTGGTCAGAATAGCCTCAATCCATTTCGTAAAGTAATCAATGGTTTTCAAGATCCATCTGTGTTGTCCATTGAAAGGCAGATGAATTTCTTCTATGAATTCCAAACCCCATTGTTGGAAAGAGTCATTTGCTATGATTGGCTTTAAGGTAAGAGGGTGTAATACTTGTTTTCCATCAAACTTTTGGCACTGCTCACATGCTCTAATTTTAGCAAACACATCAAAAAATAGGGTGGGCCAGTAATACCCAGCTCTCAAAATTTTAAATGATGTGGATTTTCGGTGTTGATTTCCTCCAAAAGCAGCTTTATGCAGGTCAGTCGTGATAAAATTTGATTCATCTTCATCAATACATCTCAAAAAAAATTCATTGGGATCCTTCCAAAACAAATCTTGATTAATGATGCAGTACTTTACAGCCTTTAGTTTGAGAGATTTTCTTTTAGATTTATGAAAATTCGATGGACACTGAAAATTATGCAAAAAATAAACTATGTCCTTATACCATGATGAGGAATGATATTTTTCCAATACTTGTAAGTTTTTTTTCTTTATTATGTCATACTGGAACAACTGACTGATTTTGAATATAGTGTAGTCCAAGAGCTTTACAATTTGAGTCAGCAAGAAACCTTGCCAGACCTTGCCTTTTTATCAATTTGGTAGGTTTGAGTTCTACATCATATTCTAAGAGCTTTTTTATCTATTTACCTCTCTTTCCTTCGATGGTTGGTTGCACAAGCATATCTTTCACATTGTTGCTAGTAACATAAGAAATTATCTTAGAATGCAAAACATAAACTCTGAAAGATTTCAATGCCTTCAGTAAGACATAAGCTCGTTTCTCCATTATGTCATATTGTAGCTCTACATCTCTAAGAGTTTTAATGAAGAAAGAAATAGGTTGTTCAAATCCTTCATCATTTCTTTGTAATAATATAGCAACAATGGTATCTTCGGAGGAAAAAAAAAAGACAAAAAGACAAAAAATTCCTTAGAATAATCTGGACTTATGAGGACAGGAGCTTCAATTAAATCTTGTTTTATCTTTTCAAAGGATGACTTAGCATCCTATTTCCACTTAATTTCAGAATCTTTCTTTAGCATGTTTGTGATGAACTTGATGATTTCAGAAAAATTGGGTATGAATCTCCTTAAGAAGTTAATTCTACCTATAAATGACTGAATATCTTTTTTGTTTCTTGGAATATCAATATTTTTAATAGCCTCCACCCTTTCAAGATCTATTTTGATTCCTCCTTTAGATATAATATGGCCTAAGAGCTTGCATTCATGCATAGCGAAATGATATTTCTTTGGGTTTAAAGATATGCCATACCTTCTACATTTCTTAAAAGTCTGCTTGAGGTGCTGCAAATGTTCATCATCGATCTTTGAGAATACAGTGATGGTGTCAAGATAGATCACTATGAACTTGTATTTTTCTCCAATGATTGCAATGTTCATCGTTCTTTGGAACGTATCCCCTCCATTCATTCATCAACCCAAAAGGCATCTTGTCGTACATGAAAGTACCCCATGGAGTAGTACAAGCAGTTTTATTTTTATCTTCTTCAAATACTACAATTTGATTGTATCCAAAATACCCATCTAACATAGAGATCCTCTAAGAACCTACCACTTTTTGAAAAATGCGATCCATTTTTTGTAATGGATAGTTATCCCTAAGTGAACACCTATTTATATTTCTAAAATCCACACATAATCTTATTTCACCATTTTTCTTCTTGACTGGCACCAAATTTGCCACCCACTCTGAATATCTCAAAGGTACTATAATCTTAGCATCTAACAGTCGTTTCAACTATTTTTCAATGATAGGCAATAGTATAGGATTAAACTGTCTCATTTTCTTCCTGTAAGGTGTAGATCCCGATTTCAAAGGAATTTTATGTTGAATTATGTCAGTATCAAATATCTTAAGGTCTTCATATGACCAAGCAAAAATATAAGCAAATTCCTTCATAAGTTCAATATACATGTTCCTCTGCTCTTCTGAAAATGTTTTGGACAGTTGAATGATCTCTGGATCTGCATCAGTTCCAATGTTACAATCAAAGATATCCTTTTCCTTACTCATAATGTAAGATTTCTTGGAAACATCATTGTTGTCAAACAGACTTTCCAGTGGAACCATACCTTTTGGAATGTGATTTGTCTTTAACTCCACAATTTTATGCCCTGCTACTTATTCTGAAAAGGAACCTCTGATTGAATTTATGTCTCATCATTTTCATTCTCTTGGTCAATAGAAATTGCAGAAAATTCATCAATAGTTTCTAGAAATCTTTTCAGTTCCTGGTCATCACTGAAAATGTGCCAGTGTTTGATGTTATCTGGGATTGAAGGCATGTGTTTAACTTCAATTTCATATCTCATATTGGAACATAACGGAGTCTTGAACTGGCTAACTGCTAATGCTAGTGAATATGTTTGTTGATTAAAGTTTCTCTAAACAAATGTGATATCAAAAGCCAAAAATAAGTTTTCAACAAAATCCCATACCTCATTCTTGTATTGCTTTAGTCTTTGTTGCTTTGTCTAATAAATATTCTTGACTTGATGGATGACTGATTCAGAATCTCCAAAAACTGTTAATTTGTCAATATCCATATCTTTTGCAGCTCTTAATCCCAGCAGTAAAGCCTCATATTCTGCAATGTTATTGGTAGTCTCAAATTCTAATTTATAAGACAGAGGTATGACTTCCTTGGTAGGAGAAATGAATACAATCTCAGCACCATATCCCTCTTTTGAACATGAACCAACAAAAAACATCTTCCAGACTGAGTTTTCAATACCTTTCTCTTGCTTACCAATAGGTTTGTTAATTGGTGATTCTGGAATATCATCATTGATATGGAATATTGTTGAGCCAATTTCATCGTCTACTGCATAGATAGGATGATTTCCTGGATTTTCATGATCACTTACAATATAAGCAAGTCGGACTTCCTTGTATAATTTTCGATGTTCTCCCCCAAAAAATAGGTATGGTGTCATATGTCAAATCCATTTGCAAAGATCCACCCACCTTTTTATCCCATGACCTAGACAACAGCATCCCAAATTTTGGTGGTATATCAGTCATTACAATGTCCATAAAAACACTCTTCATAGGCAGTTGAGACAATGTTACAACCAAATCTTTGATAACTCCTAAACACTGGACTTTTTTAGAGTCAAAAGAATAAAGATATTGGTAGGGTTTTGTGATATCTAACCCTAACTCATCCATAAACACCTTCGGCATAACATTATGTGAAGCTCCTGAGTCCATGAGATAGTTATGAAAAAATTTATCATGAATGTTTAGGGATATGTAGAATGGTGGCGAAGACTCAGATCCTTTTTCAATATGCGGATCAATTGTGATAGCCCGATTTTCATCTTTCAAAATTACAGTGTCTGAAGAGATAACAGGCGTTGGAGAAATATATGAAGAGATAACAGGTGCAGGATATTTCAAAACCTTCAAGATAGAATGTTTAAAAGGCTCATTCTTCATTAGATCCACCAAAGGCATAGAATTTTAATTTGATTTATCTTGTGCTCCAGATTAAAAGGAGATAGATGTCTTTTTTTCTTCTTTTACTTCTGAAATGCCTGCCTTAATAGGTTGCTAATGCTAATTTGATTTGTTTGGCCCTTGCTTGGTTGAAGTATTTGTCTTCTTAATCTAAGTTTCAGCATTCGGTTTCGACCCACTTTCTTTATACCTTAAATTATATTTCTTTTGTGGTTCATTCTGAAAAATTGCCTCTTATTGATCATCAAATTGATTTGATATCAAAGAATCCATGTATTCATGTTGAGTCAAGTGATTAGTAGGAAGCTCAGTTCCATCTAAATTAGTTGTAGAATTTTCTTCAACATCGTCACTTTCTTTTGTATCTTCAACAGCATTATTCTGGAAAGGGGGCAAGATCCTTTGGTCTTCATGATTCATTATTTCTCTTTGAATAATATGAGAAGCATTATGTGGTCTTATGAACTAATTTGGATTCATGTTCCCACCCTCCTGAACATGTCTATTCAGTTGCTTAAGTTCCAATTTCAATCTGGTCAATTTCGATGTTGGAGTCTTCAACATTTTAGCCATTTCATCAATTTTTGGATGAAATGTTGCTATATAGGAAGAAGATGGTGCATCCTCTTTTTGCTTCTTTCTGTCTCTGTTAGATTTTGTATTTAATCTTTCTACTGCGAGAATATTTGACTCTACCTCAATAGTTATCTCCTGCATCAAGCTCAAAGTAGCAGACCTTCTTTATCTCAACAAAAGAGAGAATTCAACATCAAAGGCATTATCAAAAGTAATCTTAGCATAGGTTTCAGTAGGCTTGATTTCATCAAGGATTTTGGTATACATTTTATTAAACCTTTTAGTAAAATCTGACACAAAGTCACCACTTTTTCTTTTCAGGGCTCCAAACTCGGTGATATAATACAAGTAATCTTTTTTGTCTCCCCACTGTTTCAGAAAAGTGTCATCTAAAACATCAATGTCTGGAATAGAACCTGCAGGAAGACATCGGAACCATTTCCTTACTTCTCCATCTAGACTTTGAACAAACACTCTCATCCAAACATCTGATTGTTCTATATTGAAGTTATCTGCAAAACTGTAAAAAGAGGCTAAGTGTTCTTCAACAGTAACATCTCCCTCCCCATTTAATCTGGGCAAGTATTTCATGTAATCTCGAGTTGGGAAAGCGCTTAAGACTTGAGGCAAAATCAAGGGTACATGTCTAGCAGCAATGATAGCATCCATCATATTAACAACCATA
Source organism: Picea sitchensis (assembly GCA_010110895.2). Taxonomy (NCBI): domain Eukaryota; kingdom Viridiplantae; phylum Streptophyta; class Pinopsida; order Pinales; family Pinaceae; genus Picea; species Picea sitchensis. The sequence goes on along the minus strand of SNQJ01S0065111.1, from coordinate 30,822 downwards.
GTATGAATAACTAGAGTAAGAGATTTTAAGAGAGGATGATTGTGAAGTATGAGGTGAAGGTGGAGTATGAACCTTGGGAGGTGATGAAGGTTGAGAATAGGTCTCTATGTACTTTATGAATCCTTCAATAGCAAGAATATTATTAAAAATTTGGATCTCAGGTTTAGCTCTCTCAGAAGTGTTGGGCTGAAGAATAGATGAGGCTCGGATCTGTTCAATTTCTTCTTTTGAATACTTAGAAAAGTCTTTAATGAGATAAGAGAAGGGATTCCATTCCTCAACTAAATGTTCTCCTAACTGATGAGTTACCTGTTCTTCCAAAGAAATATTTTCATATTTGACCTTTTCTTCAATTGTCTTTGAAATGATAGGCTTTTCTTCAATAATGGAAACTAACTTTTCTTCAGAAACAGTAACGGATTTTTTAGGGACAGAAATGATTTCTTCAGAAGAGGACTTACCTTTAGAAGAAGAGAATTGTCCCTCGGTATTCTTTTATTTTCTTAATAATTTTTTTGGATTTGATACTGTTGGAGTTGGCTGAGGATCTAGGTTGGTTCTAGTCACTTTCTTTCTTGAAGATAAAGATGACATTGAGGCTTTGGTAGGCTCAGACTTCGGTCCTTTCACTTCTCTTTTAGGAGCCAGAACTTTTGCAATGGAGTCACCAGGTGAAAAATATGCAGACTAATTCAGTGTCTAACTTTTGTCCACCATCAAGAGTTATCCCTTCTCAATGTCGTTCTTCCCAAGGAAAGATATATTTTTCCTCTATCCCTGAAAACGACGCCAAAAGATGGTATCCCTAAAGTTGTTCATGACAGTTAAGGGGCAAGCTAAGCCACCTCAGTGATTGCAATGTTTTGCATTTAAAGAACAAATGAATTTACAGATTTTGTTTATGGGTCAAGTAGTGGATAGGTTGGACAATAGGTGATCGGGTTTCTAAAACACTCAACTTAGTCAATTACTTTTATTTTGATAANCACCTCAGTGATTGCAATGTTTTGCATTTAAAGAACAAATGAATTTACAGATTTTGTTTATGGGTCAAGTAGTGGATAGGTTGGACAATAGGTGATCGGGTTTCTAAAACACTCAACTTAGTCAATTACTTTTATTTTGATAAATTAGATCAAACTGAAGAAAAGAGAAGCTGCAAGTTTCACAATCTGTTCACTTACAGAGGAGACTTTCTAATCTCAAATATCATTTAGAAACCAGAAAGAATAACTAAAACACAAATCTTGTGACAGGCGATACCAAAATATTTACTAACATTTAACATGTAACAAGATAAACCAAATGCTTTGCAAAAAGTTCAAATACATACAAGTAAGATAGAATAAATATAAGACAAGAATAAGATAGTCTAACCATCAGAATGTATTTTCCATTGAGTGAAAAATGTAATATATTCCAGGTATTACAATCCAGATCGATATGCTCCTTCAATATCACAAACTATGAACCTCTTTACTCTGTCATCTAATCCCCTTTTTATACATAAAGTCAATTTACATTTGGATTTGAGATCCTAAAACCTAGTAACAGACTCTATATACCTTGCTATCAATTAGAGATTACATTTAATAAGACAATAGTGAAATCCTAGATCTTAGGGAAAAGATCTCCTATCATAACTTCTTAGATATTTTTGACCCTTACACATAGGATCTGCAACAACTATTCTTGGAATTGGTACGCTGAAAACTTAGACCTTTGACTTTATGCTAGATCAATGTCATTCATGATGTTGATTCTGCTTACAAAAAAGGGATCTTCGATTTCCTACATTTCCTCATTATCCTATCAAAAAGGAGAGCTACAAAATCACTTTTTTGATGCATGAACCCAAAAACATGAAGCCCTTTCATCCCTAAGTAAAAGTTTTCCCTTTAGACTTTTCTCACTACAATTTATTTTTAAGCACAACATTACTCCAGTATAGTTTGAGGTTCATTTTTTTGACTTTCTTTGACAATTCATGTTGGGTTTTGAGCTTTTCTTTCATCTTTTGGATTTTTTCTTGCAACTTGAACATTCCATGTCTCAAGCGTTCGATTTTCCTACTTCAACTCTTTAATGGCCATTTGAAATTCCTTGATCCTTTGTTTCCCTTATACATCCTCTATTTCAACTCTATGTTCATCATGGTCATCCTTTGATGAATATCTGTTTAGATCGATGGATCTTCTAGATTTTTTAGGCTCTCTTTGACACTGACTTTCTTCTGCATATTTTTCTTCAATAATTTCCTCTTTCACCTGTTTAGATAAGATGTATGTTTTTTCCATATAGGACTGACAACTCTTTTACCTCTGGGTTGTAGGTGGGATCATGTTTTGTTCCTTCATCTAATTGAGAAGATTCAATTTTAATTGTTGAATGTTGTTGTTTCCCCTTATAGTTTTCCTTCTTGGCATATCCCTTAAGGTTTTGATTTCCAATCTTTCTTTCTCAGTAATCTTAGGACTCTTCTCTGAACTGCCATCATATAGAATAATCAAATTCTTCTTTTTAATAGGTTTGAACATAGCCTTTGAACTAAGCCTCAACTTATTTGTAGGTCGAGTTTTAGGTTTGCTAGGGTAGCTGACAAGTTGTTTGTCTTTATTCTTTTTGCTTTGTTTTTTCATTGGAGGCTCCTCCACTAGTACATTATGAGTTTTTGTTTCACGTTCAACTTTTGCTCTTTGCAATTCATGTGTTCTTTGTTTAGTCATTCTCTTAGTGTAAACCCTGTCACAACCCACAAATTCATGTTTTGAAACAGAGAATTCAGGTTCCTGCTTAATTTCTTCCTCCTACTATAAAACAAGATTTCTCTTGCTTGATCAGGTCTGTCTAGCTACAGAAGAAGCTTCTTGTACTTTTTTTGTACTTTTTGATGTCCTTCCCTTTCTTATTAAAACTCTGGTTTTCTGGTAAGGAGTTGTCTTTAGTGTTTTTGAACCTTGTTCTACAAACCCTAAGGAAAACGACAATTGTTCACAAGACACTTGAACTTCTCTTAATGCATACATAACCAGTATTTCAATTAGACCTTCGTGAAATATTCTTTGATGAGCATTTTTAGGATGACTCTATATCCTCTTCGCCATGATTTTTGTCAAGCTTTTTAACAGGTAAAAAGGCATTCCTGGTAGCAATGAATGATAGAAACCTACCTTCACAAGTAATATACTTTTGGACCACTAGTAAAACACTATGCCATTATGCCTTCAGCGATTTATTCGAAATTCCTTGGCTCTAATCTCAGTTTCAATGTTCTGGCACAAGGAATTGATTGCACATGTTTGCAGGTAGATTGTCTTTCTTCCACCATCTTTCACCCTTTACAGGCAATCGACAAGTTGTTGCAATGGAATGCTCGGTGATATGAATGATCACATTTCGAACTTGAGTCTGAAACCTGTTGAAATTCTTGGCAAACTACATCGAAATTTCTTCATGGTGACCCTGAAAGGTGCAACAGAACTTAAACCATTCTCCATGGATGAATTTCTCCATAATATTAGGAAAATATTATAATAATTTGATCCCCTCATGTTCCAATCTTAGAACTCGACCTCCCTTCTTTGGCGACATATTGTTCACTCTGACGCGTCCACACCGACCACGAGCTAGGTTAACCCTGTTAACAATTTAGGGTTTCTGTGTGTTCAGGCTTTTAAGACTCTACCTGCAAAGCACAGCGAATGCAAGAAGAGTTGTATTGCAAATGGTGATAGGCTGCCCCTTCCTTTTTATAAATTTCAAAAATGAAATAATCATACTTTTGCATGCACTGATTTGTGGCCCAATACTTGGATTTGATGATCACACGAACAGTTTTGAAATCGTTTTCATTAAATGATGCATAGGAGTTGTAAAAATGATTTAGATCTGACATGATATAAAATCATAACCGTTTGCATGATCGTTTGCACGATTTTAGTACAGCTGGCACAATCTCTGGTTTGAAATACACTTAAAATAATGCCATTCTTGTAGCATCTTTTTCATTCCTTTAGCTTTGGGAAAAATGCACTCAATAATAACATATTTGATGTGACACACCTCTTCCATGCAGAATTTCAAAACACTATCCTATAAGAAGCAAATAAAATACAATTAAAGCAAAGCAAATCACAACAAAATGAGGGGTAAAGTGTTTAAAAGGTGCAAGCAATAAAAGCAAAAAAGGCTCAGGATAGGTTTTGATAGAACAGGCTAAAATTTAAGAACAAAAAGGTGGTAATAGGCTTAGGGACTAACACCCTCCAGGCAATCAAGTTGATGGAAGGCAAATTCAACCTCTTCTCAGTTTGGCATCAAATTTCGAGTCGGGAATGAGATTCAAAACCAGGACAACTCCCCAAGCACAACCAAGAATCCAAGCCCACCAAGGTCGTGTGAGTGCCCCATTCAAGTTGAGGATGAAAAATCACCTCATGCAGTTGTTGGGGAGGTCAAGAAGGCGGAGGAGCATCTTGACACTCCAAAAAAATCCGGACCCTGAATCCTCAAGTTCCACTCTGCTCTCTTTTTGCTTTGTCGATTTCGCTTTTGGTTGGGTCTTGTTGGTTCAGTCATGGTCCATATATCTTCAGATGTTCAAACTGGTCTCGTTTTGAGCTAATTATGTATCTGGTCAGTCTAATTTTTTAAAAAGTTTTATCTAATGGTGAGGGTTATGGTTTCCATTTTGACAGACCTTCGCCATACTCTCATTCCAACAAATTCATAGTTGCTAATTATGGTTGATAGTCTATGAACTTTTATTTTTATTTGGTGTGGGACCTAGTTTCCTTATTGGCAGACCCCATTAGCTTGTCTATACTTTACTGTCTATATAGAAATGTAGACTCTTAATTTTAGTTTTTAAAAAATCCCTAATTCAATATTTTAATCATTTCCTTTATTTATTCAACATTTTAACATATACATCTTGTTCTTTGTGTTCTCATGTTTTCCCTATCCCTTGTTTATTTATTCAAGAAAAGTACACAATTTGTTTTTATATTTTTTATCTCTTATTAAATTATTTTAATCTTTTACTTTATTTATTTAACATTTTAACATACACCTCCTTTATTTATTTAACATTTCTTTTTTTTCTTTCCTTTATTTATCCCAGAAATGTACACATTTTCCCTTTATTATCCAAAAAATGTACATATTTTGTTTTTATATTTTGACCTCTTTCTTTCTTTTATTTACTTTGTTTTTTGTTTTTTCTTATTTTCCCTTTCCTTTAATTATCCTAGAAATGTACACATTTTGCCTTTATTTATCCAAGAAATGTACACATTTTGTTTTTATATTTTGACCTCTTTCTTTTATTTACTTTTATTTATCGAGTTTTTATATTTTTACCTCTTTCTAATCAAAATTTACACATTTTTTACCTTTATTTTTTATATTTTTTACCTCTTTCCTTTATTTATCCCAGAAATGTACACATTGTCTTTATATTTTTTAACTTTTCTTTATTCCTAGTATATTCAAGATTTTACTTTATTCCTTGTATGTACATTGTCTTTATATTTTTTACCTTTTTTCTTTATTCCTGGTATATTATATATTTTACTTTATTCCCTGTATATTCAAGATTTTAGTCGAGACATTTTGCTTTTTATTCCTTGTATATTCAAGATTTTAGTTGACACATTTTTCTTTTTTGCTTTGTAATTTGGATAAGTTTTATATCCCTGCAATTTCAAAGAAAATTATTCTTGTTTTTATATTTTTTACCTTATTCCTTGTATATTCAATATTTGAGTTTACACATTTTGCTTTTGTACTTTGGATAAGTTTTATACCCCTGCCATTTTAAAGAAGAGTTATTTTTATTTCACTTCGTTCTTTGTTTTCAAAGAAAAGTTATTCTTATTTTACTTAGCTCTTTTTTCTGTTTTCTAATTAGCTCTTTTTCTATTTGATTTTTTTTTAGCTTCTATTAATTCCAATTCCTTGTAGTTTTTATGATAAAATGTTTATCCAAAAAAAAATTAAATTAAAAATATTAATAAAATTATGACAAATTTATTCACCCATCATTAATCTGAACTAATCTGGATGAAGGATCATTAATCTGAACTAATCTGGACGAAGGATGAAGTGTTCACCTAAAAACCATGAAAGTTTCTCTTTACTCGTCTAATGAAGTCGTGACAAATTTATCCACCCTATATTTCTATAATCATCCAAGGCTATCTCATGCAATCCTAACAAAAAGCTCCCCATTGACCGGTGATCTATTCCCCTAGTAATCAGTAAAGATCTTTCGATTCTATCATTCATCTAAAGTTAATCTCATGCAATCCTGACAAAAAGCTCCCCGTTGATGGGTGATATTGCTCAGTAAATTAAGAACTCGCAGAGAAAAATTTGCTCGCAGTTATATCAAACTGCAAAATCCTACAATCTAGTGAAAAAATACTTTTATGGTTTTAACGTTAGCCTTAACCTGAACAAGGTGGCAAAATCCAACTTCCTACATTCTAATAAAAATAAGAGGCTAATGCCAAACTACAAAATCCTGCATTCTAATAATAAAATTGAGAAAATCAAGAAAGCGCGTTCTTATGGTTTTAACGTTTAGCTAAACAAGGTAGCAAACTACAATATCCTACATTCTGATAAAAATGAGAAACTCAAGAACGCATGTTCTTGTGGTTTTAACTTTAGCCTTAACCAAAACTATTAAGACTATTATAAGCATCTTTATATTTAAGGTTAACTAAATAAAACTCAATAGCAGTCACCAGGTCACCATAAGGAGTAAGCTAATTCTGGAGCAATCTAATCTCTTTTCAAGCAAAAAAATGGGTCTGAATCCAGTCAGATTTTCAGGGGTAGTCTGAGTTTCACATGAATCAAAGTGGAATGCATTTCAGAACCTTATTTGAGGGGTTTTGCCCCATTTTAAACCAACCCAGATGCTCAGAAAATCGATCAGACTTCTGAATTGACCGGAAATTTAAAATCGCAACACCGGAAAACCTGCCGGAAAAATAACTCCAAAGAGAAGATTGCTCCCGAGTTAACCCACTCCGTCACACCATAATAGGTTCACTTTAACATGATAGAGGTGAAATTAAGACACCCCATACTGTACTTGTATGGTTACTTAGAAGTACTTATAAGTAGTACTTCTAGATGAGGACTAAAAGCTGATAAAGAGCCGTCTTTTACACTATTAATGCTAAAAGTAAACCCTTTACACTATTAATGCTAAAAGTAAGTTTTAGCATGGATGCCTCTTAACCAGGGCAGTCAATATCCAGCTTGCTACGTAGCATTAAATGCTGCTGCAACAGGTGGATTATAGGCCCTCAGATCTGAATTGCGGTAGGTGGATTATAGGCTGTCGCTATTCAGATTCAGATCCGACGGCCTATAATCCATCTGCCGCAGCATTCAATGCTGCATAGCTAGCTGGATATTGCTCACCTCCACAGAGGCTATAACGGTTAAATGATAAAACATGACACTGTACTGTGCTGTACGATTAAAGGGTCTTCTGTACTTGAAAAGGTGCAAGAGTGCCTTCTTTCCACATAAAAAGACAAAGACACTCATTTCTAGACAAGGCACATGATGAAGGACAATAACTCGTACTATGTTGTAAGGTTAAAGTGTTGGCACATCAAAAGTTGCATAGTCAATGCCTTTTTCCACTTCAAGACAACACTCATTTTAGGAAAGCCGCCGCATGAACAAGGTCGCAACAATTCTGAAAAATTTACAAGAACACTCCTTGGGTTTTCAAGCTAATTTTATAATTTAATGCCTTGTGGCTAAAGATAGGGGCAATCGTATACACTCTGGTGGAAGAGATGCTAATACAGACACTCTAGTGGAAGAGATGCTAATACAGACATTACAGAGCTTTACTCAATTTAAGAGATGCTAGAAAACATCGTCATTGAGGATGTTAGAAAAAATGAATATCGGTAACTACTTTCATTAAAACACCTACCAAATGCTTACCTGAACAAGGCAAACAAAAAAAGCTCGAGATCGTGTTAAAAAAAAAACTTATTTGCCTTGGTATATATTAGGACATTGATTTGTGTATAAAATTACTATGCCATCATTTATGTACTTCATCTGGGCATTTTGCATAAATACGTTCATCCATGGAAAAGAAGCAGATTGTTTCACATCAGTGAACATTTGTCACTGTAGACTGAAAGGCTCTATCATATTTCATGTTGACAATTGTAACTTGAAGATAGAAAATCTTTTTTTAATACATAATCAACAGCAAATCTCAAAGTAGATGCAACATCATGAAAAGGAAGAGTACTAAACATAGTTGGAAAATGCATGTGAATTAATATTAAGATAAAGTAAAAGAATTTCAGAGGTGGCCCTTCGAGATAAAAGTGTGAAAATTTGTTTAATATCATACCACCATCACATAAAAAGGTTATAACCAGAAACAGTCTCTGAAATAGCTCCCTAAACAATGGATAATCAGTATTATTTAAAGGGAAAATGGGCTGGTACCATTAAAATCAAGTTCAAAATACCTTTTTCCCTTTTGGATTTTGAGCTGTCAAGGCTCAGGGATAAAAAGTAAATCCATGTTTCTAGGCACCTTCAGGGATCAAAAGTAAATCCATGTATTAATTGAAGGGTAAATGGACTGGCACCGTAAAGTAAATCCATGTATTATTTAAAGGGGAAATGGGCTGGCACCATTAAAACCAAGTTCAAAATGCCTGTTTCCCTTTTGGACTTTGAGCTGTAAATCCATGTTTAGTAGACACCTTCGGGGATCAAAAGTAAATCCATGTTTACTAGACACCGTTCGTCCACACTCACAGGCAATATATTTGCATCATGGAACAAAAACTGTCTATCACATTAAAACCAAGTACAAAATGCCTTTTTCCCTTTTGGACTTCAGGGATCAAAAGTAAATCCATGTTTACTAGACACCGTTCGTCCACACTAACAGACAATATATTTGGATCATGGAACTAAAACTGTCTATCACACTAGCATTAATTTTGTATTATCTGAAAAAATTAAAATCCCTGAAACGCATGACCAACAGATTCAAAAACTTTTCAAGTGCCCCGGTGCAGACAAAAATCCCTCGAACGCATGACCAACAGATTTAAAAACTTTTCAAGTGCCCCGGTGCAGACATGACATCTGATGTTCCCTTCCCATTTCCCATCTTCAAGGCCAATTATGGGATATGGCTATGGTAAAGTTGAACCCGAAGAGCAGGAGTCCTTTTACAAAAACCATCTACCCATATGAATAAATGAGACAGCCGTATTGACCGATGAACTTTCTAAACTGTCCTGTAACTAGCTTCTCGCTTATATCAATCCTGAAATTTTGATATCCTCGGAACAAACTAATTTATGCACATAGCCCAGCAAAGAAGATATCAGGGCTTGCATTTGGAGAAACAAACCTCTCGTATAAGAACCTAACACAGCCATCATTTACAACCCAAACATAACCATACCCTTTCAAGCCATCTATACAGGTGGCAATACAGATGAGATAAATTTCAAAAGCAAATTGTAAACATTGAATTGCCCCAAACCCAATCAACATGGCTGATCAGTGGCCAAACGTAACACAATCAGATATCCACATTGAAATAAAAGAACTAAAATTGAAATCACCAAGTAGCAAAGGTACATAAATTTGACATATGGTCTGCGCAAGAAAAGGCATATTCAAGGTACTACAAATACATGAATGCTACCTTCACAACACTAAAAAAACCCAATATATAGAGGAAGGCTAAAACAAGTAAAACTCTCAAAGTTTACATCACCCTAGAGAGCAAGATCATTTACCTCTGAAGCCATCCAAGAGAAGAGTTTTACAAGAGTGTATCAAGTGCATAAACTCACAAAAACCCAGACAAATTCAAAAGGACACTATAAAAAAACCCAATATATAGAGGATGGCTAAAACAAGTAAAACTTTCAAAATTTATATGACCCTAGGGAGCAAGATCATTTACCTCTGAATCCATCCAAGAGAAGATTTTTACAAGAGTGTATCATGTGCATAAACTCACAAAAACCCAGACAAATTCAAAAGGCACCCACTAAGTACATCATTCCAAATTCTTGCTTAGGAAATACGCGGAGCAAGGCTAAAACAAGCAAAACTTTCAAAGTTTATATCACCCTAGAGGGCAAGATAATCTACCTCTGAAGTCATCTGAAGTCATGAAGTCATCATGTGCATAATCTCACAAAAACTCAACACTAATTCACCCTAGAGAGTAAGATCATTTACCTCTGAAGCCATCCCCAACAGAAGATTTTTACAAGATTGTATCATGTGCATATTCTCACAAAAACCCAGAAAAATTCAAAAGGCAACCACCAAGTACCTCATTCCAAATTCTTGCTTAAAAAATATGATGAGCAAGGCTAAAACAAGTAAACTTTCAAAGTTCATATCACCCTAGAGGGAAAGATAATTTACCTCTGAAGTCATCTAAGAGAGGCTTTTTACTAGCTATCCTCTATGCACCAACTATGAACCCTTGCGAAAGTCACTAAGATATTCACGAGGATAAAGGATTCCATACCACATGCCAAGCATGCATATGGACAAAGAAAAAGAACATTCATCATTGTTTTCCTGGCCAGTCTAAACATTGCACGGACGAAAATACTTAAATTTGTTGTCCAGATACTCAGGAAGAAAAGACAATTACAGAAACGAAGTTGGAACTAAGTACATTCCATAAAAGAATTTAAATGTTAACCTTGGAAAAGGTGACAAACAAACAAAATTCATAATACCTGAAACTTTTTACATGACAAAAAAAATTCATTACTGTTTATCACAGCAGCCAAAGTGTCAACTACAATTTTATTTGCCACATAAAAAACATCAAGTAGATGGAAGGTTTAAATGTTTCTGGACAGTACCAAACTTACAATCGTCTATGAAAAAACTCTAGTTTAGAGAAGAGAAACAAGGGCATAGTGTAATTTCTTGACCAATTTTATTCCAAATTCATGGTTTCAAATCATACCCAGAAAGATATCTTAAAACAATAAATTTCTGCAGACTAAAAATATTCCAATTCCAAAATGGAAAAGACAGGGCACTACTACTGAAAACTAAGAGAAAAAAGTACCCAAATTAAAAGTATAACAACCTAATTTCAGAAATATTAAAGGGAAACAAAATAAATCCATATTTCACTCTCATTATAACCAATATAGATAGTTCTGTCTCAGGGCACCTCCAGCATAAAACATCATCCCATGTGGGTGAGTGAAAACCCATAAAACTTAAAACAGAGGATTTCATCACCATAAGTAAGGTCSAGGAACACAATAKCCATTATGGCCATAGACTACTAAAAGTCCAMAAGAGTTTTGTATTAAGGCCGCTAGTATGACCCACAATACAGGGAGAATACATCCATAGCCGTTGAGAAGCAGAACATCCATTGAAAAACCCCAAGTCAAATTATTCATACCATATTCCTGCACTCGATCATCGACGACAACACACTATGCTCAAGAACAAAGCACCCTTGAATATAGATATATGTATATATATACGCATTATAGCTGCTACGGCCACCAAGGATTCTCCCTATAGTAATAGTACAACAAGAAAGAAAGCAATGGATTTAAGAGCGTCTCAAATCTTATCGATTTTAGGGGCTTTGACGACGGGATTGGCCTTGAGAATGGCGAGGCGGCCGGCGGTCTTGTAGTCAAAAGAGCAGTCATGCATATCAGAGTACCTGTGCTGAGCGCAGAAAAGGTCACCACAGCGGCACTTGAAGCCGGTGAGCCCCACCCGCCTGTTGCACGCGTAGCACCTCTTCTTGCTCTTCCTCGGCTGCTCCTCCTCGTCCTGTTCTTGTTTCTCCACCTCCTGTTCTGCCGAGCTCGACGGGCCGCTGCCTATGGCCGTCTCCACTGCTGCTACTGCTTCCACCATCGGGACGTCGCCACTTAAGGGCAACGGCGGGGCGGAAAGCGGCATCGATGGGTGCTTCGCATTCAGCTGCTCAAGCGCCGGTTGTTGGGGTTTCAAGTGAGAAGAAAAAGAAGGCTGTTTGGCGTTGATCTCTCTGTAGCACTTGGAGCAAAAGTTCATGGTGGCCGCGCTCCCGAAGAAGCCGCAGTTGTTCAAGCAGTGGATGGGCCCCTCCGGCACTTGCCGTCCACTCCCTTCCTCTTGCATTTTCGAGCTCTCCTGTGACGCCATTTTTCTGACACACGCAAACACAAAACAGAAAAGCACGTCAAAAATACACAAATCCCTTCATTTTCCAGTCACAGAAAATAACATTCTCAGAAAACCGTCCTTACCAGGTGCTGCTACTGTAAGCCTGAGTCCGAAGGCGCAGAAAGAAGGAACACCCTGAAARAACAAAATCCATTTGTTAGCGCGAGGGTTTATYACATTCAGGGTTAGCAAGGTGTCTATGGCATCCGGACGCTCACCTGAGATAACTCCTGCCGAACCGAGCCGAGCCCTGCCCTCAGCCCTCCTCCTGCGCGGACGATTTCACCAGAGACCCCGGGCAGAAGAAGAAGAAGAATCGCAGAGTAGCCGAGCAACGGAGGAGGAGAATGGGGGACTTCCACCGATAGAAATAACAACGAGGGATGGATTGATTGCTTCTTTTGCTTGGTCGGTAGATTCTCTGGCAAATTTTCTCTTTTTTTAATTTTTTTTTAACGTTTCCCCGGTTCCACGTCATCCGTCAATCAAGCGCTTCTCACATTCTGCCCGCCCTAGCTTGTTCTATGTGCTGGCCGCGGACCCATGGATGACGTGTCTGCCACGTCATTTACATTCCACGTCGGCGGTGTGTTCTCACCACTTCCGACTTTGCGACAGCTAGCCGTTGGCAGGCCACGTATACAGAGGGGTAACCATGGTTCAGACCACAACAATACCCGTGTTGTCTGTGAGTTTAACTAAATGCTTCATTGTTCTAGTTTAATTTGGTGTTGGGATTATGTTTTTAATATCTTAGACTAATTTTAAAAATTTGGAAAATGATCCCGTATGATTCTACGAAGTCTTCTCAAGTTCCTCAATGTGTGTAACACCTCGTTTTCTCCTACTCTATAATTATAATTAAGATTTAAAGACTATGAGTGACACACAATGTAATTGTGTTTTATGTTTAATGAGTATTGCCAACAAGACCACTGAATGGTGAGTCCTTGAAATACTCTCCATGATACCATGAGTGGGAATTAGTGAGGGGGAGTTGGGAATTTCTTTGTTTACCCAAAGAATTAACCTTCACTTAAGAAAGCTTTGACGATCAGATATATCTGAAGTATTTTTTGTTACCTTATTTTGCTTAGAAGAAAACGGTTAATGAGATTTGACCTGGTTATTGAAGCAGTTAAGTTTGCCTTCAGAAATGTATAAGGAGGACGGTTGCACCAGTTGAAGCAGTCAGCCAGAAGTACCACAGAAGTGCCCCTTCAATTAGGAACTTTGACTCTCATAATTTTTTGATAGAAGCAGGTTAAGAAACCCGAGGAGGGGAAGAATGTTGGAGACACATAGACGCAAACGGCAGGAAAAGACAGAGAGAGACACACGAGTGTAGGGCACAAGCGCACAAGAGAAGAACAAAGATTTTAGCGAGGAAAATAGGAAGCTCACCTAGTAAGCTTGTGGTCGCACGGAAGCAGAAATTACCCAGACCGGGACTTGAGCGGAGAGGGTCGCGATTTGGTGCTCGTTGGACAGAAACTGGCACTAGTAAGGGGAGGGCACTGAGGGACTGTATAGCAATGAAGGGACTCCCTTGGTCAGAGGAAATCCAGCTAGAAAGGCATCTGGGAAGCTCGTGGTGGCCCTGGACTCAACGGACATAAGGGATTTTGTTATTGTCTGTTAGTGAAGGGGAGTGGTCTTCACGTTAAGACCCAGAACCGGTGAGCAACCTGTGGATTCTCTTGGTGGTATCATGCCCTGGCACGGGGGGTGGCATGTTGTAGAAAGCACAAGTGCAACAAAGCCTAAGGTTGGGTGGAAAGGCATTCACCCTCAGTTGGTGAATCTTTGAATATGGTGAATGGATGTTTAAGTCTTGAATTTGGTTATCTGTTGAGCACAATCCCAAAAGGGAGATTACCCATTAATTTAAGGTGTGAGAAACCTGGATTTTGGAGCCTGTGAATTTGTGATTTCCCTTGTGCTTTTAAATGGAAAGTTTGCAGGATATAAGAGCATGCTTTCAGGAAAGATTGTTGGTAGGAATTACCCTTTGTGTTAAGTGCGTAGGAAATTGGCATGTAATCCTTGACTAGAACCCTTGTTAGCAACGAAGGGGAGGTGAAGAGTTTATTCACCTGGGAAACAATGTTATTCATCTTACTTTCATTTCCTGAGTCGTGGTAAGTGTTGGTTGTGGAGCCTGATTATCTTCTTGATTCAGAGGTCTTTTACTTTCAGCCGTGTTTATACCCCATGAAGTATTTACACCCCAGAAGTATGTACACTCTTCCACGCGGGGGGGTACCCCCTTTGCAGGGTCCGGGGGGGCTATCCCCCGGGCTGGGGGGTCTGGGGGCAAGCGGGCCCCCAACGGGGGTTCGGGGCTTCGTCCCCAAAGGAAAAATTGTCTTGTAAATGTATATAGTAATTTCATTGTAAATCTGGACCGTTCATTATAAGGTCGCAGATCTAACGGTAGAGATTATGTTAGGGTTTTTTTGCCCTAGAAGGCAACCCTCTTTTATGAGGGAAATGTATTGTGGCTATGGTTGATGGCAAATATTGTATTCTGAGGAGGAGACTGTGAGAGAAAGAAGAGGAAGTTAAATGCGGGTTTTGTTGTAGGTTGTATCCCTTCATTTGTTGGATAATAATAAAGGAAGGACCTGACAATTTCTCTGGTGGACGTAGCCCACACTGGGTGAACCACGTAAATCCGTGTCTCTCTTGTATTGTGTATCTTTTGTGTTTTGTTTCCGCATTTGTTTTATTTTATTGCTCCACGGCCCTGCTTTTCTAACAGTAAGGGCCACGCTGGGCTTAGAAGTCCACCCATACACCCATGTGTGTCAACCTAAAGAAATTTGAACCGTAGATCGGATATCGGGAGTGAATCTCGACCCTTTGTCGGGATATTGGGTACTTGGAGTGCCCAAAGTATTGGCCTAACTCCGAGTTCAATAAGAATAGCTTGACGACGAAATCCGAAAGTTGGTTGGAATGCGAGTCTTCGAAAATATCCACAGAGAGTGGAGTGGGTGGTGTTTTCGATATGGAGAAATCTAAAGGTGCAAGCCCAAATGGGCAAGGACCGTCGATCTACAACAAAATTGGACAGAAATGATATGAACCATAGATTTGTTGTGGACCCAGCTCGTTGAAATCTGACAAAGTTTGTCGTACTCATTAACTATCGAGCAGGTTGAGAATCCGCAGAGATCTATACCAACGAATCGAGGAACCATCAACCATTGGATCTATCGGAAACCTTCTTATTGGAAGGATCGGTTCAAAGGGTCATTTGGTGATGCATGAGCATCGTTGTCAACATGAGATTCAATCTCGAGAAGGTCTTATTTTACTAAAGGGAGTGGGTTCCCTCAAATTTAGATTAGGTCTAAATTAGTTTGAATAGATAGAATTGGATTGCAATGTAATCAAGTTGAAATTCTATTTCGGTCATGTTGTTGAGTAGATTTAGGAATATGTTTCATTTGCTGGCATTGAACCGCCTTAGAGGTAGATTTATTATTATTATGTGTAGAAGAAATTGGAATGGGGAGTCAGAGAGAGAGGAAGCGAACAGAGAGGGAGGAGAATAGATGCACTCTATATTCGATTAATGGAGATTGTTTTCACAGAGATGATTGAAGAGGATTTTTGGCTCTCTCAGTAAATAAAGTCTTCCTATGTCCAAACTTTGTCAAATGCTTTGTTTTCGATTTTTTGTCCATATGTATGGGTCAATCTCGAGAATAGTCAACAAGAAAGGGCCTCATTCCTTTTATATACTATGTTATTTTTATGTGTTTTGATATTTGAATGATATATGAATCTATGTCTGATTAATAATGATAGATAATCAGTTCGAAATATGGAATGTGGGTATTTTTATGGTCAATGAATTCGCTCTTGAAAGAATAAGAGTCAACGCACACCTATTGTTTGCCATCAATTTCGCCTTGAGGAAAGAGATGTCTAGGGCGCACCTGTAAGTGATATTTTTCTTTAAAACTATCATGAGCGTACATGTGGTTTGGCATTTTGAATTCTAGAGATTTTAATTGTTATAAATTTTATTAAGGGCAATTTTTTGGATGTGTTTTCTGCCAAATCGATGATAAAATAGATATGGGAAAATTAATACTCCGGTTTCTGTTATGAGACAAAATTCTTCTAGCTATTTGTGCAAAGTTTGATTCAATTATATGTTTTAAGTGTGGGTTACTTGGAACCAAATGAACATTGGTTTTAAGGAAAGTCTAATTCCAAGAGTAGAATGAAAAGCATCCTAGAAGAAGGAAAGTGCCCAGGCACAGTTTGTAGAATTGGAGGTAGAACATAACTCTTAAGAGCACAAATATTGAATCCTACAACTTGGAGGAAGACATAGTACATGAAGGGTTGAGTGTTCTTCTCACCTGCACCATTAGTGGTATCAGAACCGAAATCAATTCCTG
The DNA here is from genome assembly GCA_010110895.2 of Picea sitchensis. Classification (NCBI taxonomy): domain Eukaryota; kingdom Viridiplantae; phylum Streptophyta; class Pinopsida; order Pinales; family Pinaceae; genus Picea; species Picea sitchensis. The sequence goes on along the minus strand of SNQJ01S0065111.1, from coordinate 14,161 downwards.
TAGGAGTGAGAGAATATTTACTTTGTCATATTTACTTTGTCAAGAGATGGCACTTAGAATTCGTGGGAGAGGTCAAGTAAGAGTAGTTCT
>SNQJ01S0065110.1:4729-16154 GCA_010110895.2 Picea sitchensis | reverse complement strand
TTCTAAGATGTGTCAAAATGAGAACTGACGCCCTGTATTTATACTGGTTATGCCAGATTTGTTGGGGCCGACTTCTCCTTCTAGATATGTGTCTGTTCAGTATATTATTATTATTTTTGGCCGACTTCTTCTCTTGGAGGCTAATAACCTAATATTAATTATCTTCTTGAGCCAACAAGACTTCTAGGGTTATTAGCCAACTCATTAGGGTTTTCTCTTGCTTTCTGGAGTCTTCTATTCTCGTCAGGTTCACACATGGAGGTAAATACCTCCCACAACTACCATAATATTAACATAAGACTCAGTGAAGCCTTTGAGATCTTCCTATGCAAGAAATCCTTGGAAGGAAATATGGATCGCACGAGGGACTGTGCAAAAAAGAAGAGGATGCTTGAGTCTGGAAGGTGAGTGACCTCAAGGAAGAGTAGACTCAAATAAATCTTGTTATCTGTTGATTGGGGTCATGAGCACATTAGGTATGTCAAGAAAAAAAAATGATTGGAGTAAATGTGGCATCCATATGGATGCAGATACATGAATTTCATAGATAAGTATTGTGTTGATATGTATATTTTCTCCTGAATTATGAACAAAAATGAAATATCTATGCATGATTTTTTTTTAATATGCATGTTGTTTGATGATTGTTGTAGGCATACTACTGAAATTCCAAAAGTCTAGGAGAAGACTAGACAAAGGAGAGGAAGATGTTATTGAAGAGGATGAAAGATGAAGGCATGGAAGGTGTTGATGAGATGAAAAGAACATCGAGGACGATGTTCCTATTAAGGCGGAGGGAAATGTAACACCCCATTTTTTTTATCTCTCTAATTAATTTGTAATTAATTATGATTAGTGATGATTATCTGAGCATGGAAATAATATTTCCATTTTATGGCTTCTAAACGTTGTAAAAGTGTAATGTAAACGCCAACCTGCTGACTGATGCATGAAGCCTTGATTACTAGCGATGATACCACTGGAGGAAATAGCGAGGGAGCCTGGAAAGGGGGATCATTATTCTAAAAGAACCCAAGCCTCTTTATTGATTTTTTTTTTTTTTTTAATAATCAGTTATTTCTCTTTTTCCTAATTTCAAAGAAATTTAGTTAATGAGGGATGATTGGTAGTTGGACAACCAATCACCCTCAATTAATGGAAGCATGGAAGACTAGCTAGGACAACATAAAAATGTCAGCCTAGAGTACAACAAGGAATCATCACAATTCCCCATGATGGACCCACAGGTTCCTTCTAACAAAAGGAAGGTAGAGAGAAAAACGCATGGGCGTGCTAGATAAGAGGGTTCTGTTTAGGAGTAATGGATGAGGAGAAGAATGCTAAGAGCTGGGAGAGAACCCATGTATGGAGAAAATGCAAGTTTTAGAGAAATATGGTTTTGCATGGTTGGTATGAGAATCAAAATCCTGACCTGAGCTGAGAGGGTTGCGAGATTCATGCTATGAGGGTACATGAGAAACTTTGTGGAGGCCTTCGGCATGGTGGGTATAAGGAATTCTTAGCTAGTATATGTGTGAAGAAGGACAACCTTCACTTTTATAATTTCCCTAAGAGATTGGGAGAATTCCCTGGTAGTATCATGGCTTGGCATGGGGGTGGATAGACTAAAGAAATATAGTACGTCTGAGCCTATGGATGGGTGGAAAGGAACTCAACCACAATCAGTTGGGTTGGATACAAATTGTACACAAATAAGTATTCTTTGTGCTCAGTGTATTTTAAAATAATGAATGGCTAGTTGGAAGATATTTATTGAACATATAAGTGATTTTACTTGCAATGTATCTTGAATGCTTAATAATGGTTAAACAATTTTATGTTCATGTTGGAGATCTAAGTTTAAGGAATGTTCATTAAAATTTCGGGTCAAATGAAGTGATATAACCTCCCTTATTTGTTAATTGTGTTAACTGTGAAAGTGTATGAAGATGTCTAGTGTAGGTCGATAATATTGTAATTTCCCTATCCATTACATGGAAGGTTTGCAGGAAATCGAATCCCCATCTGGGTATCTAGGTATTAGGTTTACTGCTTGTTGGAAACAAATGAGAAATCACATGGGAGTAAATTTGAAACCCTATGGGAAGACACCAGGAGAGTTTGTGAATCCAGTAAATCCAAAGATAACCTTAACCCGTTCCAATTCCTATGTAATCTGGAGCGAATGATGGTCGTTGATCTGGACTAGAGGAACGATCTCGACTGTTCACAGAAGTACTGAGCATTTTGGATAAGTGTTGTAATCGACCATAAGAGGAACCATCAGATCCCATTTGGACAAGGCTTTGTTGTTGATGTTCTGTGGTCTATCCTTACCCATTCAAATTCCTATTTAAACGAGAGAGAAATGGTAATCGTTTATCGGGAGTGGAGAAACGATCTTGACTGATCGTTAATAAATTGGGCATTTAACCTATGACATAAATGAACTATTGGGCCATCGGGTCTTCCGAGATCCATTCCTTTACATTTCCACCCTGGTTTCCTAGTGCCCGATTGGGTGAGGTTCCAATAATGGTTCTGACCCATCTCCTTCATTGTGAGTGAGCCGGAAGTAGTATAGGGAATGTGTTGGTGACGTTAGGATGTCGTAGTTGAGCCAATAGGAAGTGGAAAAGTGTCAATACCTAAGTGGATAGGAGATTTATGTCATGTGATGATGTGTAGTGCCACGCCAATCCATAGGTTTTGTTGTTGTTGGTCCACGTGTCATGAGGATAATGTGCCATGTGCCTAGAATAATCGGAGTTCAAGTGCAGAGTTTTATATGAGGCCAGAGGACACGATAACGTTAGTAGCCATGTGTCATTCCATTTAACTGTGCAACATTAGCATGGTGTCCTTTCAAGTTGTGGGGTGTCATGTTAGGTGGCATGCCACCTCAATTTCATGTGTCTATGGTGCCAGCTAGACCATTGTATCAGGTGCATTAGGATGGAGGCTTATGAGTTACCTGGGGCCTTGGTGGAGTTAGGTGCTTGGTGCTCGGTAGGGTGAGGTTCCCGGTGGGGTGAATTAATTGGTTGGGGTATGGTCCCAAGTACCAAACAACTAACAATAGGGAAGGTTTCAATCATGCTGAATGTGGGGATGCACCAGATCCTGGTGCCCAGTTGGGTATAGAACTGCATCTGTGTTCTGTTGTCAATTTGTGTATGTCTTTGTAATCCATTGGTCAAGGTGTGCCACATTGGAGGGTGATATGTCCTGACACGTTAATCCACATTGGATGGTATAGGTGACATGGAGCCACATGAGTGCCACGTGGAGGTAGGAAAAAGAAGGCCTGGAAACTTGAAAAGACCATAACTTTTGATCCTGAGCTCGATTTTGAGCATGGTTATAGTCATTTGAAATATCTCAACGAGAAGAACTAGATTATGAGGTCATAATAGGATTTAGAGGGGTGATTAAGAAAGGTGGTTTGAGAAAATAAAAGAGTATATTTTTACATCCTACTAGATTAAGAGAGTTTAGGCGACCGAGTGTGTTACACTGAGCCTGGAGGGTGAGTATAAGAAGGAAGAGGAAACTCAATAATGCATATGGAATTGTTGTTCGAATCATGTGGGTGTGTCATAGAGGAACAATGAGATGGCATCTTTCATGTGGCGGCTTTGTGAAGAACAAGATATCCATACAAATGAGTATTAGTTTATGATTGCAAACTTATTTTCAATAAATGTTATATTTTGGAGATGAAAACTCCTGTGAATAAGATAATTGTTATGTGATAATGGACAAAACGGTTATATTTTCTTGATGGATGCTATAGGAACAACTGAAGAATGAAGACATGAACTAGGAATATTTTTGGGGACAACTAGAAGAAGCAAGTTGTTAGGCTTGTAGAAGAACCAGGTTGTCGGGCCTAAAGAGTGAACTCTTGTGTGTGTTACACTGTAATATCAAGGTTGTTGTTGGTTATTTCCTGGTAGTTTTCCTAACAACAAGTTCCCTTGAGTTCCAAGTAGTGATATTCTCATTCACCTATGTCATAGATGTTATCGCTCTGTAATTTCTAGAGGTGTAGAAGAAAAGATAGAGGTAGCTACAAAACCACTTTGGAAGCTGGGATCTAGCCCTACCAGCTTCAGAGAGGGATCTCTCTATAAGATTTAGATTTGTTTAGGTTGAAATATTAGGCTAGTTATGATAGTTCAAGATCTATTTGTTTGAAATATTTGGTTGATTGAATGCTTAAATTACCATTGGGCTATGGGGTTTGTCCATTAAAATAAGGATCGTTTCAGCTTTTTATTAGGTTTATTCACAGGGAAAGATAGTTAAACTGTTTGGATCTTGTAAATTTAGATGATGTGAATAAGAAGAAATGAGAGGAATTTCATCAAGCAAAACAACAATTAAGAATTTTTTTACTTAATTTCAGTTGAAAACATAAAAATCATTCAAAGCCAAAAACAAAGTATATTGAAATAAATTATGTAATTTAACCTTCTTTTGAATAATTAGTATTGGAAACACATAAAAAAGATAACAGAGAATGGAAAACATAAACGAAGATAGATTCACATACCAACAATTTGACATGAGAATCATGTGAAAGAGCCTTTTTTGTTACTGATCAATACGCTTGAAAATTATAAGATAGCTTTCTTGGATGCAAAAATCAACCCTGAATACTTCCAAATGAGAAATATTTATACATTTATTTACAAAAGATACTGTCATAAGTGATCAGGATATATTTTAGGAATATCTAAACTAACTATATCTCTAGTTACAAAGATATAGGAATCTTCCAGAACTACTTGGATTTCTGGTGTTGATTTGATGGAAGTTGTTGATGATCTGTCCCTTTGAATTCTACTTAGTTGTTGGTCCTTGCTGCTAAAAAGTAGAACCAATCTTTACTCAAGTAACTCACACAATTTGTCCCACCTTTTCTTACTTGGGATTGACATTTTGAGTAATTTTCTGTAAATGTCATCCACCTCTGTGTATTTAGCAAAAGTGGGTTTGGTGATGAAAATATGTTTGATCTCATGTTGAATGTTCAAATAAAACTGCAATGTTTCTAGGAATGCTTTCCCAATGATGCTTCCTTGTATTCCTACGAATTTTGAATTGAATTGTGTCACTGTCTTTAATTTCTAGTTATAATCAGGTAAGGTGATTAACTCATCATTAATCACTAATAAACCAGGTAGTCCTTTCTTGTTTAGCACCTCAAATTTGTTGAAGAACCTCTGCACACCTATGTCCATAACTTGACATTTTTATTCCAATTTCAACAAGAGGCCTTTCTTGGTTAGAACCCTTTTTGATTTCCATGATAGTTTCAATTTTGCCCTTTATCTCTAGCTCCTCTAAATCCTATTTGTTTTTAGAATTTAGAAACTAGATGAGATCTGTGGCTTCTACTGGCTTTTCTCCCAATTATTCCTTAATAATTTAATGGCTCCTCTAGCTTTCTGAATTAACTCATGCTACTCAAAGATGATCTATATAGAAGGCCAAATATCTGTCATGGATTTATTGATGTCTATCCATATATTTTCCTTAGCTTGGGCGAAGGTATTATCCATGGTTGTTTCTTTCCCTAAATGTTGTAGTTGTTGGATGAACCTCTAAGATTTATGTATTTATGCATGATGAAAAGTCTCAACCCTTGATTTTTATTCCTGTAATGACTTTACCTCTTCCTGTAACCTTTTGATTTCTCCTCCTTGTATGGACATGTCCTCCATAGATTTCACCAATTTATTTGAGGCATTTGAAGTTTGTGCTAGGGTTGATGTTGATGTAGAAACGTATGTTGTTCTTATCCCTGTCAGGGGAACTACATCTAATGGAACCATGGCCAACTGTGCATTCAACTCGTTTTCTTTAATCAACTTGTCCATCTCTACTTCCATTTCCCTAATCTGTGCATTTTGATCCATAATCAATTTGAGCATTTCTTCTTTTTGGCTTTGTGTCTCAGCTACCTCTTTAGTTTGTGAATCCTTTGTTGCTGGAAGTTTCAACTGTTTCCTGAGTGATGCTATATCAACATTATTCTTCTTTATCAACTCTTCTGCTACTTTGACATTAGCTGGATCATATCCAATCTTGAGAACTAATTCTTCTAATGATTTTATCTTAGTATCCTTGGCCAAAGAAGAGATCTTTTCAATTTTTAATTGAGACTGGATATTAGTCAGAGATACCTGTAATTCAGAAGTTGTCATTGAAGTGTTTTTCAGGGTTGAAAAAATCATCTCCCCTGTCTGTCTGTGCATATCCATATGATCAATAGGATGGACATCCTTTGTATTAAATTCAAAAGAAGTCTTCTTGTAATCAACTGTTGTCTTTGGATATAGGGCTTGTGCCTATAACAATTCCATTTTCATTCTTCCCTTCTCTGTGTCAAAAGCTGACAAAAGTCTATGATGAGTAGTAGAAGTTTGCTTCCAAAATTGAGTATAAGTACTGATATTGAGAAGATCATTCTTTTGCTTAATTTCCTTGTACTTGTCGAAAATATTTAACTCTTTTTCTCCATGAATTGATTCAAATGTTAGAGTTGTGTCTGGATTCCTTTGTGAAGTTGATGATGATGGAAATCCTGCAAACAAACTAGTGGACTATGCTGAAGAGTGTGGTCCTTTGGTGTGAAGTCGTAACCCTCATGGTCCAACCTGCCTCTCACCAGGACCTTCACTATCCTTGGCCCGAAGAGCGTGAATGCTCCTCCAACTCCTCTCGGGAGTTATCACTACCCACAGCTCTCCTTTGACGATCTCCCCTTCGCTTCTCAGGAGATCGGGTCTCGCGGTGTCACGAAACTCATTCACAAATCTCGTGAAACTCAAAACCCCGAACCTCGATGGGTCAACGGGTCAACGCTTTCCACTTCTGTCAGGGATTTCCCTATCGGGAAATCACTATCCACGGTGTCAACAACTTCAACTGGCAATCCCCGATACCCGATGTGTCGATATGCACGTGCGCAAATCCCGCACCACGTCACCTCCTCTCTCCCCCTTATCGGAAATCGCGGAATCGCGTTTTCGCCGTTCCAATTCCTCACACACTAAATCCTCGAATGCCGAATCCCGAACTCCCGGGATCTCGCGCCACCTGTCCTCGCGACGATCAACGACTCCGATCAAATCGGGGAATCGCTATTCGCGATTTCAACGAGTTCAAAACTCTTACCTCGCCAAACGCCGAACCCCGATGGCGTTGGCATTTTATGCGCCTACGAGGTTAACTTCCCCGCAGCTTCTCCACGATCCAACGGTCAACGGGATTTCGCAATTCTCCTCTACGATCCCTGGCCGTTGATTCTTCGCCTTGGATATCTTCTTCCGCTTCACAACTTCTCTCAGTTCGAACCTCACCCGGGTCTATTCCCACAGTGTCCACAAATGAACTATCTCTCCTGAGCTTAAGCCCTCCGACTCCTTCAGAGACTCTTCACCCATGCTTTTCTAAAGGAACCTCCAACAACTCTCAAAGTGTTGGATCCTTCTGCACTTCCGACAACAATAATCCCTGTCCTTCTGTGCTCAGGCTAACTGCTGAGACTTCAAATCCGGCCTGCACTTATCCTGCACGGCTCTAATAACCCAATTCAACTCTGGACAGATGAGAAGGAGAGTTCAACTGTTTGGCCTCATCAACACACTCTAGGCGGATGAATTCAACTGCACTCTATGCAGGAATCTCTTGGCTCAGACAGAGAAACAATTGAAACTCATTCACCTCTCTCTCTCTCTCTCAGATTCCAATTAACTATGAAATCACATACACAACATATCAAAGCAAATGAATGACAGAAAGCAAACATTCATGAGCATAATACCAACACAGAGAAACAACACAAACCACGAAGCTGAATCAAAGACTCTCCTCTATTAATTCAATCTGTACATGGGTGTTCTTCACAAGTTCTCTACTCTTCTCTTCTCTTGCTCCTGTTTCTCATATGTTACAATGTACAAAGGAGGGTACCTATATTCCGTTTGCCCTCTCAAAATCTCTATCTATCAAATCTACAATTAATTCCTATCTAACAACATTAAAACTATTAAATGCCTTCCTATCTATTTACAATACAAGTGTGCTTCATTACATTAGCTCATTAATGCTTGGCGCAACAATATCAAGGTGGAATTCAAAAAAGAAGTTTGCTGTCTTGTCCAACTGTCTTTTCCTGCTCCACGCGCTGGCTCGCTTGATGAGTGAGTGATGCTCCTCCATCATACTCCTCGGCTCAAAAGATTTCATGGGCTCCTGTCCATGAGCTCCTGCACAACGTGTCCATGCTTTTGTATCACCACCTCTGTTTCCCAGCTGGCATCCTCCACTGGGTGATTCTTCCATTTCACCAGGTATTCAAAATACTGCTTTCTCCTGGTCTTCCTTCCTACTCTTTTATCCAGTATGCACTCCATCTGAGGTTTCTGTGCAACTGGCAATTTCTTCTGCCACTGGACCACTGGTTCTTCAGCTCCAGTGTCTGTTTCTCCAACCCTATATGGGTATAAATCCAAAATATTGAAAATCGAAGATATCCCGATGCCCTCTGGCAACTCAAGATCATATGCATTTTCTCTGAATTTCTTCAGGATTTTGCACGGCCCAATTTTCTTCATCTTGAGCTTGTTGTATGTTCCCCTTGGGAACCTTTATTTCCTCAAGTGCGCCAGAACCATGTCTCCAATTTCAAACTAAAGTTGTCTCTTTCGCTGATCGGCTCTGCGCTTATACTCCTGATTTGCCTCCATCAGTCGCTTCTTCACCTTTGTGTGAAGTTCTTCCATCGCTTCAGCAAATTCTTCAGCACGAGCGCTGCTAGTTTCAGCCTGTCCTGACTCCCTGAGCTCAGAAACTCCCCTCGGCTGTGTCCCATACAAAATCTGGAATGGGCTTCTTCCTGTACTCCGATTCACCGAATCGTTGTACGCAAATTCTGCCTGTGGCAATATCTGGTCCCAACTGCTGTGGTGCTCTGTCACCAAGCTCCTCAATAGATCCCCCAGACTTCTATTCACCACCTCGGTCTGTCCATCCGTCTGCGGATGATAAGATGAACTAAAATCCAAATTAGTTCCCAGCTTCTTCCATAGCGTCCTCCAAAAATGACCTATGAATTTGGTATCCCGATCCGAGACTATACTTCTCGGTAATCCATGCAATCTGACGATTTATTTGAAAAATAAGTTTGCGATGTGGGTCGCATCACTGGTCTTCTGACACAGAATGAAATGTGCCATCTTTGAGAACCTATCTACCACCACAAAGATGGAATCAACTCCCCTTTGCGTCCTCGACAAACCCAAAATAAAATCCATGCTGATGGCTTCCCATGGCCTTTCAGGTATGGGCAATGGCTGATATATTCCAGCATTTTGCTTTCGGCCCTTCGCATGTTGACATATCCTGCACCTGTCAACAAACCGTTTAACATCTGCATGCATGCCCGACCAATAATATGATTCGCTCAGCTTGGCGAATGTTTTGTCATGTCCAAAGTGACCTGCTAATCCTCCGCTGTGCTTCTCCCTCACTAAATTCTCCCTCATGGAGCAATTCAGAATGCACAGTTGATTGACCCTAAACAACAATCCTTCCTAGATCATATATTCCAACCATGGACTCCGATCCCTGAGAACTGGATTCTCAGCTGCCTCGTATGCCTCTCCGAAATCTGGATCATTTGCATACATATCTTTTAAATTTTCAAAACCCAACGTCTTGACTCTGAACTCCTGCAGAAATAAACATTTCCTGCTCAAGGCATCAGCCACCTTGTTAGCAGTTCCTGAAATGTGTTTTATCACAAACGTGAAATTTTGCATGTACTCTACCCATTTTGCATGCTTTTGGTTCAACTTCTCTTGTTGACTCACGAACTACAATGCATGATTATCACTGTACAACACAAACTCTTTGGGTATCAAGTAATGCCTCCACTTTTTCAATGCCTGTATGATGGCATAGAACTCTTTATCATACGTGGAGTACTTCATCTTCGCATCATCCAACTTCTCGCTGTAATATGCTACAGGTCTGTCATCCTGACTCAGGACCCCTCCTATGACATATCCGCTCGCATCAAATTTCACTTGAAATGTTTTCTGAAAGTCGGGAAACACCAGAATTGGTTGCTCTGTTATCTTTCGCTTCAACAAATTGAAGCTCCTCTCAGCCTCAGCTGTCCAATGAAAAAATTTATGCCGCTTCTTCACGGTGTCCATCATCGCGGCGCTAATTCCACTGAAATTTCGAATGAATTTTCTGTAGAAACTAGCCAAACCATGAAAACTCCTTACCTCAAAAACATTCCTCGGCGATGGCCAATTCCTGATCACTTCTACCTTCTCAGGATCCATCTTCAATTCATTCGCCGAGATCACAAAACCCAAATAAATGAGTTCTGTCTGCATGAATGAGCATTTATTCAAATTGATCAGCAGCTTCTCCTGCTGTAGTCTCCTCATCACAATAGCTAAATACCTCAAGTGTTCAGCCTTGGTCTTGCTGAAAATTAATATGTCGTCCAGATATACGACTACAAACTTACCGATGAATTCCCTTAGGACTTCATTCATCAGCCTCATAAATGTGCTCGACGCGTTTGTCAAACCAAACGGCATTACCAGCCATTCGTACAAACCCTCGTTTGTCTTGAATGTTGTCTTCCATTCATCTCCCTCTCTCATCCGTCTCTGATGATATCCGCTCTTGAGATCAATCTTCGAAAAATAATTTGCCCCACTCAGGCAATCCATCAAGTCATCCATTCTCGGCAGTGGAAATCTATACCTGATGGTGATTTTATTTATCGCCCAGGAGTCTGTACACATCCTCCAGCCTCCATCCTTCTTTGGACTCAGCACTGTCGGAACAACACATGGACTAAGACTTTCCCTCACCAGTCCTTTATCCAACAGATCCTGTACCTGCCTTTTGACCTCCTCGTTCTCCTGAGGTGTCAACCTGTACGCTGCCTTATTCGACAAACTTGCTCCGGGTATGAGATCAATATGGTGACTCACACTCCTCATCAGTGGCAACGAACGAGGTAGTTCGTCCACGATGATATCAACGAACTCTCCCAACAGTTCCTGAATATCCTCTGGCAAGTTGTCCACTCTTGTGCTTGTCAGGACAATTCTCGGCTTCCTGACAACAAAGAATTGTGGATCTTCGTTCCTCTCCATCTCTGTGAGAATTTCCTTCCCACTCATGAGAAGTATGGTGCTGGTTACTTCCGACTTCACTTCCTTATATTTTATCGGAAACAATCTATGGGTCCTCCCATCCTTCTCCAAGGTGTATGTGTTCATCCTCCCATCATGAACAACATTTCTATCATACTTCCATGGTCTACCTAGCAATATATGACATACATCCATGGGAATAACATCACACAAGATCTCATCAT
>SNQJ01S0065109.1:115961-131336 GCA_010110895.2 Picea sitchensis | reverse complement strand
TAAAACTTTACAACAACCTTATGATTTATAAATCTTCACAGTTAGATAAATCTGTATGCAAAGATCTATACAAAATGATTCAATTAATGAAGAAGAGAAATCTGTGATTCATTAACTGAAACAAAGTAATTGATGTACTTTTAAATAATGAAAGAGATCAGATATGGATAGCACATTAATCAAATCATATCAGCCTGCAATAGATTATGATAGCTAAAGTAGTCTACAATCAACTGCAAAGTGATATGCAAAAACTTGAAACCAAAGATTGATATATTGAAAGCGAAAGCTGTTACAAGACATCAACTTTCGTCTCAGTCTAAATCATAAATCCACAGTCTAGTTCTCCCACAGTGAGGATGATGATGAGTTTATTACAAAATGAAAAGTATTTAAAGACCTTCCGCAGGGTAAAACATCCCTGTGGAAGTTATCAAAACTGTTTACACAAATCTGGGAAAATATCCGAAGTCTGACTAAAAATAAAAACTATATCACACAAATATCTCCTAGACTGCCACAACATGCCCAATTGATTATTGCAATTCGAATGTACCTGAAAGAGGACAAAAATAGGCAATTTAAAAGGATATTTTATTAATAAAATTGATAAAAATCTACTTTCTAAGACTAGCTACAGAATCTTGCGATTCTGCAGCTGGTCTAAATCAAACACAGAATCATATTAAAAATCAATTCAAATCTTAAAAAACATATTCAAACTATTTAAAATTATTTGATTGCTAAAAGCATCATTCAAATCGGCACTTGTATGCAAATTGAACAAACTAAATCGTATTCAACCAAATGATAACAGAGATGGATACACTCTGTTTAATTCATTACCAATTCGGGTTAACAAAATTGTATTGGATAACCCAACAGTAATGAAATCGTTTCATGGACCAATTGAAATAAAAAACCAACAGTTTTAACAAATCATATGCAATCGTTTATGTTGCCTCATCCATCAACAGGAAACACAATCGAATCCATACGAAAACAACAGGATTTTTTTTAGATTGATATCACTATATTAAACATAACCGAACAATCCATGCTATTAGCGAATCAAATCAAAACTAGTGTGTAAATTATTACAAACAAAATCATAATGGAATTGATTGGTTGTCAACAGGATCTGTGGGACTCATCCAACGTTTACTATTGCCAATTGGGGACAGACAGGCGATTGATATTCAACGAAATCATTACTTGAATCAATTTCAAGACCAACTATTAGCCGAATTTTCTCATATGAATTTAACAGAGATAAAATCAAAACCAAAAGAGCAGCATCAAATCGATTTTCGATAAGAATCTAACTCAAAACATGCAATCGTGCTAACTCAAAACATGCATCAATCAAACCAAAACGAATGGAAACAGTTTGTGTTTGTTACAACCGTTATGAATCAACACAAGTCCACGATTATAGCAAGTAGATATTTAGCATAGGTCGAAGATAATTAAAATCCAATCGAGAATACTAATTCAATACATAACAGAATCATTTTGAGTTATTAGGAGCAAACAAAACTAATTAAAATCATACCAAATCAACTATCAAACAGAATTGATTTACAAACAAACCAAACCGAATCAAAATCAATGAATTGTTTGTACTAAACTAGGCACAATAAATCGCATAAACAAATCGTAACTATTTTTAATTTTAAAATGAATCTATCGTACAGGATCAAACTATAACAGAATCCTGAACAGAATTAACTGAAATCAAAACTCCATTATACATTAATTCAAGCCACTCTTGAAATGAAATTTAAAATAGAAAATCATACCTGGACCAAATGAAATGGCTTCGATTATGACAGTTTGGAATTGATGAAGGATGTAGCCGATTCGACATTCCTAAATACGATCGAACCAGTGGTTATCTGCCTCTTGTCATTAGCTTGAAGCTTATCCCTTTCTCTTGACAGTGGCGTGACTTGGTTTTCCAATGATTTGATTTTCGACTGTAATAAGGGAACGTCGGTATAGTAGCACTCCAGCCACACATTACATTGAACACATGTTGTCTGCTCGGCCTTCGAAATAGTAGTCGAGGGTTGGTTTAAATCACCGAGGGTTTCATTAGGTAGTTTGATCCCTGGGTAGCTAGGATTGTTCTTTAGGCAAGGGGGTAAATTAGAAACAAAGTCGTAGGGTGGCTCGGAGCACAGACCACGGGAATAAGGGTACTGACTAGCCAAGAAGCACTCGATATCAGAGTCCGAGTCTTCGCTGAGGACTATGGGTTTTTGATTAGCATTTGGTTTAGGCTTATTCCGAGCAAGTCTTGATATCAATCGAGCATTCTTTTTACCTTTGTCGTTGATAGTAGGGTTACCCTTAACCTTCTTGCTCACAGGCTTTTCTATAGCCTCAACCTTGTCTGTTATAATGTCGGGTAGGTCGATATCAGGGCCGACCGAGGGTTTAAGAGAGGGTAAAAGGGCATGGAAAGGCACGGGTGGCCTGACCTTAGTCTCGCTGACCACAGGCTTGTCGATTTGGACAGGCTCTGAATCAACAAATCCATTTCTAGACAAAAAAGCTTGCCAGTTATTGTCATGGAGTTTTAAATGATGAACGACGATAAGTCTGATCAGGCCGTGGTGGAACAAGCTACTATCGGCCTTATCTCATTTAAACCTCTTTGACATCTTGTACAGACTACGCTGGAAGTAAAATGGCATGTTCAATGGATAACCCATAAAATTTATTAACAGTTGAAGGTGATAAAGAAAAACCAATCCATACCGACCCTCACAAGTCACAAATTGTTTGACCATTATGAAAAGATCATGCCACGTTGGTTTAAACATGGAAATAGGCATACCTTTGTCACAGGATGTGACCTTTCATGATACGAATAGTAATGGCCATGGCACCTCCTAAAATTTAGAGTTTTTAAACCATCGCTGGCCCGTGGCTGCCAATCCTGTGGCAGAGCTAATGAACTATTCACTTATTTCAAGCTGAATGTCATCTACTTTGGCCCTACACCCATCAAAGGTAAGGGCGAATTTCTATGAAAAAAACAGATTGAAACCCTCGAACCTCTGTATAAAAGTGAGCCAACCATTATCTTGTAAATCTTTTCGAGCATTATCAAAGAGTAACTGGGCTTGACTCCCATTCGGATCTATTCGCACCACCGATGCCATAGACAGGAGCACACGGTGAGCGATGTGAACGAGCCAGGGTTTAAGCGTAGCATACGCAGGAGTAGAGTGCTCACAGGGCTTACTCGAAACTAGCGAGGGTGAAACAGGGATAGGGGGAAACATTAATGACATATCGTGCAAAGGTGGTGGAGTTATTTCTGCCATGCAGAATAGTCATTACCATGGCACAACCACCGACGCTTACAACTATTGAAATCACAACGCATATGTTTTACAACTATACCACTTCAATCAATCAATCGAAACCTTTGGTAAGTGGATTAATCATTCGCGCGAGCAATAGTTATAGTTTCAAAACCAAACAAATGAATCGAAACCAATACCAAGGGTTTAACTATGTGACATGCGTTGTATATAATGATTCATACCAAGGGTTTAACCATGACACCAATGCCTTTTTATGTAACCAATGTGCCAAGTGAATTGATCAAATAACATGTAAATCCAATCACCAATGTATCACAAACTCAAACACTCATGAAACAAAACTGTATAATCAATCAAAGAACATCAAATGAGTACAGATCAAGAGGTCTTGCCAACTGTATAATGATAAATAAAATGTAAAAGAAATGGGCATATTGACAAGAATGATAACGACAATTCAGTGATGATTTTAATGTGACTTCGAAGACCAAGTTTTCACGCTTGCAGTCGTGAAAACAAGAAGAAAGGTAAGTGTGTAAATAGTGCAAAAAATAGAAGTGTCATTTTATTTGAGAATTGCGACGAAAATTAAGGTTTGCAAAACACTGGTGTAGGCAGCTTATAAGATAGTAGAAAAATGTGAACTGGCTGCCAACAATGGCGACACACTGGTAGAAGCAGTTATCTCTGCCAAAAGAACAAATTCATATTAGGATAACGAGGAAAATTCTAACTCAAAAATAACAACCAGAAAATCGTGTAAACATCATCATTAAACAAATATTCCAGCAGTAATTAAAGGATGAAAGCTGATAACAGTCTCAAGACGAGCAAGTAGCAATATTAAATATAAAATCTCCAATACTGTTGACAGAGCCATTGCTGCCAGCAGGCATCCATAGCCTCGACAGGGTTTCCATTTAACCCACTCTGACATCCGTATCCTGCCAAGAAGTTCTAGATCAGAATAAAGGACATTAAGAGGTTTCTTATTTGCAAATTTTCATATACCCGACATTGCTTCGCTGCCAGCGGGCCTGTTCAGTACCCTGATGAAGTTGCCTTGGCGCCATGCATGCATTTACCCGCTGCCAGCAGACCTGTTCAGCATCCCGACAGGTTTACAAGCACTTCCCACAGCTCTATTAATGATTTATTTTGTTTTGTTTTTCAAAGATATATAGTTGAGCGGGGTGACATTGAAAATTATGATATTTTAACATATTTTTTTTAGACCTCAGCAGAATTTTTTAAAACTGTCCTTTGTTAAGATCCAAAGATGTTTCATTTACAGAAATCCAACTTTCTAAGGCAGGGAGACATCTTCTGAGTCATTCCCTTAAGGAAAAGGGACAGCGTAAAAAGATAATAGATGATCCCAACAAGCTTATGTTAGAGATTGAAATCAGTTAACTTCTTTCAAATGACAAACTTTTGCCAATCACAGATGTAAATTTCAGAAGTATACAATTGATGTTTATACAATTTTCTCAGCAATTATTTCAGCGAAGGAATTTTCTGTTTTCTTTGTCTGAATAGCTCAGTATACAGGTATGTGTATTTCCAAAAACACAAGTTGATAAACTCAAAGGAGAAATAAAAAACAAAAAGCAAAAGAAAAAGAAAACAAAAGAAAAATATGTACATAAAATACAAGGGTTGTTATCAAGCAAAGTATCTTTTCAGGGCTTGGCCATTCACCGAATAGGTGTCAGGCTGCCCCTAGAGATTCTACAATCGGAAAGAACTGGGACCCAACTTTTCAGCAATTAAAAACGATCCAATCCATAAGTTTTGAAATTTCGTGTGCTCTCCCTTTCCCTCATGTGGTTTATCCCATTTCAAGACGAGATCACCTACTTTGAAATTCCTATCAGAAGCAGAGTTAGAATCGAAGCAACTTTTAACCAATAGTTGATGCTGATCTAATTTATGTTTAGCTTGGGATCTTACCTCTTCTATCTTCATCAAAGCGTTAATTCGGTTTTCCAAAGGGGGACAATCTTCTTCTTGATTTTTTTGCGATAACTAAAGTGAAGGAAGGAGAATGTGTGGTGGCAGAATTGCTTCTCTTCCATAAATGAGAAAAAAAGGGGGAGTTACATACAACAGCTTTTGGTGTTCCCCTATCGGCCCACAGTGCGTTTAAAAGTGCATTGTGCCAATTTTTGTGATTTTCAGCGACCATTCTCTTGATTATTTTAATCAAGTTCTTGTTTGTTGATTCTTCCAATCCGTTGCCCTGGGGGTAATAGCTAGCATAATACTTTAGTTTGATTACTTTTTCTAAAGAGAACTCACTCATCTCAAGAGAGGAAAAGTAAGAAGCGTTATCGAATATTAAACAGTCGGGTATACTAAAACGAGTGATGATATTCGAATTTAGAAAGGCAATTACTTGACTGGTGTTGACAGTTCTTAACGCGGCAGCTTCAGACCACCGGGTAAAGTAATCTGTGGCTGTTATGATGAAATTATGCTGTTGTGAGGATGGGGGGTTGATTGGACCTATGATATCAAGGCCCCACTGCTGAAAAGGAGAGTCTACTGAAATGAGCTGCAGAGGAAAGGCTGGTTTTTGTAACCGCCCTGATGCTTTCTGACAAATGGTACATTTACGAAACAAGGCATGGGTGTCTCTAAAAAGCGTGGGCCAGTAATAACCGAGTCTTAAAACCTTATGGGTAGTGGTGTCACCACCAAAATGACCACCAACTTCTACTGCATGCAACTCTAGAAAAGGTCTTGCTAGAGTTGCATGCAGGAGAAGTTGGTGATCATTTTGGCGGTGACACCACTACCCATTAGGTGACAAAAGAGTTTACCCTGCTCTACTGCGAAAATGGATTTTTTAGGATTTAAGGAGATGTTGTATTTATGACATCGCTGTGGAACAGCTCGTAAGTGAGCTAGATGATCGTTTTTGTTTTTAGAAAATAAGGTAACATCATCTAAGTAAACTATGACAGAATGATTGATTAGGCCTCGGAAAGCAATGTCCATTTCTCTCTGAAAAGTGGCACCGACATTAATCAATCCAAAGGGCATTTTTCGATAAGCATAAGTGCTCCACGGGGTGCGGAAGGTAGTTTTAAGTTGGTCTGGAGGAGACATCAGGACTTGGTTGTACCCCGAGAAACCATCCAATAAGGATAGCCTCTCAGAACCAGATACCTGTTGAAGGATCTGTTCCATGGGTGGGATAGGATAGTTGTCTTTATCAGACGCTCTATTAAGGTTTCGGAAATCGACGCAGAGTCGGATTTCCCCACTTTTCTTCTGAACAGGGACAAGGTTAGAAACCCATTGAGTGTGCCTAACAGGAAAAATTATCTTAGCATTTAGGAGCTTATTCAATTCTTTTTTAACGGTCGGTTCAACCTTAGGGTGCATTTTTCTCAATTTTTGTTGAAAGGGTAAGGTTTGGGGCTTCATAGGAATGACATGCTGTATGATGTTAGGGTCGAAAGTTTTAAGGTCATCATACGTCCATGCAAAGACATATTTAAATTCTTTGAATAATTTAATGAATGCAACTTTTTCTTGTTCAGAACATCCTACCTCTAGATTAATGCACTACGGATTATCATTAGTTCCTAAGTTTACCTTTTCATAAGATAACGAGGAACTACTAGTTTTATAGTTGACTGACTTTTTAAATTTATCTTGAAGATCGTAAAATTTCTCTAATCTAACTACAGATTTAGGGATCGAATTTACCATGTCCGATGAAGATTCAGGAGTTCTCGGATCTGGTATTACCGTGAAATCATGAAAATTATCGTTGTGCGTGCGTTCGTCTATCACCGCGCCTTGAAAAGTTTCTTCCATATGCAGAAAGTTAATAATATGTTGATCGTCGTCGAAGACTCTCCAATTCATGATGTTGTCGGGAACGGATGGCCAAAACAACGGTTCAACGGAGAATGCGTCTGGGGACAAGCCTTCTGCAGGAAAAATTTTAGAAGCTACATTAGCTAATAGATCTGCTTCAGAGTTATTCAATCTAGGAATAGAATTTATATTGAAAGCAACAAACTTATTCATTAAGTTCCATACCTCGGATTGGTAGCTTTTGAGATGCGGAGAAAGACAGTGGATAGAATCTCTTACCTATCTAACCACTATTTCGGAGTCGCCAAAGACGGTCAAATTTTGAATGTTCATATCCAAAGCTTTTCTGAGACCTTGTAGTAAAGCCTCATATTCTGCAGTGTTATTAGTACATTCAAATTCCAACCTACATGCAATCAATGTTTTGTTACCTGTCAGATCGATAATAACGCAGCCTGCTCCATCTCCTTCTTTGGACTTTGACCCGTCAAAATAAAGAGACCAAATTTGATTTCCATCGGGTACATGAGACCGTTGCGTGGAAGCTGTTGGCTGCACATATGCTACAATCTCATACTGTTGTTCTGGATTGGTGATAGCTGAAGCCTTGTCCATGAAATTTCCAAAAAAGGTATCCATCCCTTGTACTTCGGGCGAATCCGCAGTAGGTGTAAATGGTTCGTTGGGATCGTTCAAATCTGTGACCGTGAACTTAAGGTAGAGTTCACGATTTACCTTGATCTTGTTAGGCTTTCCATTCTCTGGAAGCCATAGGTGAGACCAATCTGTCATGAAATAGCCGTGTAGCTGCTCTGACCAGTCCCTACTTAAAAACAGACCATACACTTCTGGAATATCCACAACAATAATATCAATAACTTGATGAACCTTGGGGTTAGATGATAATCTTATAAGCACATTCTTTAGTTCGCCTATAACTTTAACATTGGTCCGATCAAGTTGTATAATTTTTAAGGTGGAGGGTTCAACTTGGGCGTTAATCTTCTGGCAAACAAACCATGGCATCACATTGGATGACGCTCTTGAGTCTACCATACAATTGTGCACGTTTCTATTAAAGATTTCGAATGTTAACAAAAACGAAGGTACATTTTTGCGAGTGCTAAGGGTGGTAGCTTGTGGCTTTTTACTCGCAGTTTCTAAAGCTACTTTATCTACATTATTTACATTATTTACATTACTTACATGAAGGCTTCCTTTATCTTGAGGATCAGGATTGTTTTTAGTGGAAGTCTTCTGAGGAACTTTGTTCTGCACAACCTTGTTACCACTTGAATTATCATTTTTTCCATTCTTTGAGATATTTTGTAACATTTTTTGTAGCAGAAATGGAAATTTCAATAACTCATAAACATAAATGTTATCTCTCAACTTTTTAAGATATTCAACTACGTCATAATCTAAGTTGGGGTTTACATGACTCTGTTTAGTCTCAGCTGATTTAGATTTCTTTGGAGGCGAAGTTGTAGTGTTTTCGGTAGAAGGTTTGTTTGGTGTCTTACTCCTGGCATTATAGGGATGCATTGTCTCGAAGTTAGCTTGAAAGATGCTATCCGAGAAGTGTCCAAAAATATTCGGAGAAGAATCCTCTTCTTGAACTGTCTCTTGTTCAACTCTCTCCTCAGGAATCTCAGGAGGCATCAAGTTATCTTGGGCTTCTAGAATCGTTTGAAGGGCACATTGCAGACTTTCTAAATTAAGGCCTTCAGTGGTTGGACTAGGTCGGTTGGTAGGAAAAGGCTTCCGGAACGGAGGTTTGTAAGGCCCTTTGCTCGAGGAAGCTTCTTCGGTCATCTTTTTCAAGTCTATAACTTGATTTGACAATTTTTGAACAACTTTAGTTAAGTTTTCTAAATCCGAGCTTTCAGGTTGTGTTTTACTTTGAGTAGGTCTAGGGAGGATTTCGATCTTCTTTTTGGAAGAAGGACTAGTTTCTATTTCGTTGCTAGTAGGGTCTTTAAGACTAAGTATGTCTTTTTCAATCTGGATGGCCTCCTCAAAGGCTTCTAACAACGTGGCTTTCTTAGATCGTTTAACCCATGGCTTTCTTAGATCGTTTAACCCAAATAGCTATACTTTGATGCAAAGCTTTAGTGTAGTATACTATTATAAGATTATCGGTGGGCATAGAATCCGTAGGGATTCGGTTTTTAAGTGTTAAGAATATTTGATTAAAGTCTTTGACTTTTTCTTTTGGGTTCATTCTTAAGCTATAAAGGTTCATGACTTTCGGAGGCTTACCATCTTCGAACTTTTCCAAAAAGCATGACTCAAACTTTTCCCAAGACACGATGGTATGTGGTTGCTGGGCAAAGTACCATGTAGATGCATTTCCCTCGAAAGTATAGGGGAACAACCTACAGACAATGTCTTCATGTTCAACATTGCAGAGTCTTATGGCTAACATAAACTTTTTAATGTGATCTTCAGCGATCTGTTTTGAATCAGGGTCAAACTTGGGAAGCCATTTCTCTGGATGTTTAGGTAAGGGATGTTGTGCTCCAGGTACAACTACGACATCCTGATCAAGCCAGGGTCTAACAAGATTGTTTTGGTTGGCCATTGGTGTAGTGGGTGTGGAAGGTTGAGAAGGGGAACTGCCTTCATCAGAAGAATCTCCTCCAGAAGAGGAAGGATATGATGGAGGTGGTGAGGGAGGTATTCCAGATCCTCCTGCAGCAGGATTGAGGGTTGGATCTGTAGGGTTCATAGTGAGGTTAGTGCCTCCGATTTGTTCTCCGATATCAGAGAAGTCTAAAGGTTGGTCCAATGGACGGTTTGGTTGCTTCAAACGAGCTAAGGCACTATGTGTTCTTATGAGAGATTGGCGGACAATCTCTTGTATGTCACCACTTGTAGGATTTGGGGTTACTGGCTCAACTGTGATCTGTGGATCGTCGTTTGATGTGGTTGTTGTTTGAAGGGGAATGCTATCCTTTGAATGACTTCTTGTCACTATAGGTGAGCAATTAGGTGGTGGAGGAGTCTTACGACCGCCTCGTGCCATCAATTAATTTCAGGCCCTCCTTCTAGCGCCATTTGTTGACGGGCGAAATTGACCGTCCGTCAACTGGGAGAGTGGAACCGGTCCGGGGGTTGTCTAAATAACCCAAGCCGTTTGGGATGAACCACCCTGACGGGTTTAGAGGCTCCATTAGCCGATCTAAGTTCTAAGGAAACAAAAGAAAACTACTCTAAATTAACTAATCTAACTAAAACTAACTATTAAAACAAACTAATAAAAACTAAACTATTAATATATATACAACTTACTATCTAATACTACACAACTATAACTTTATAAAATCAAATGATCGCTTATTAACATAGTCAATTTAATTACAAATGTACAATGTTTACAAATTACAGATTTGAATGAAAACCTGAAAAACTCATTTGTAATCTGTCCTAAGACAACAAGACTATTGTTTTTGATTTTATAATTTTTTGAAAGGAAAAATAAAAACTATCTAAACTAAACAACTAAAATACTAACTCTAACTACAAATCTAAACTACACATATATCTAATTAAACTACTTGAATTATACTAACAACTTAACTAACAAATAAACAACAAACTGACCTGAAGAAATGCTCCAGGTTCGTCCTGTATGTAATGATTATCTTAGCTGATCGGAGGGAGGAAACCCGCACCTGATTCTCCAAGAGCTTCTTGTAAACTAGAAGCAGTTGTGCTCTTCAAATATAATTACAGGACAAACAAGACATAAAAATTTACAGCAACCTTATGATTTATAAATCTTCACAGTTAGATAAATTTGTATGCAAAGATCTATACAAAATAATTCAATTAACGAAGAAGAGAAATCTGTGATTCATTAACTGAAACAAAGTAATTGTTGTACTTTTAAATAATGAAAGAGATCAGATATGGATAGCACATTAATCAAATCATATCAGCCTGCAATAGATTATGATAGCTAAAGTAGTCTATAATCAACTGCAAAGTGATATGAAAAAAACTTGAAACAAAAGATTGATATATTGAAAGCGAAAGCTGTTACAAGACATCAACTTTCGTCTCAGTCTAAATCATAAATCCATAGTCTGGTTCTCCCACAGTGAGGATGATAATGAGTTTATTACAAAATGAAAAGTATTTAAAGACCTTCCACAGGATAAAACATCCCTGTGGAAGTTATCAAAACTGTTTACACAAATCTGGGAAAATATCCGAAGTCTGACTAAAAATAAAAACTATATCACACAAATATCTCCTAGACTGCCACAACATGCCCAATTGATTATTGTAATTCGAATGTCCCTGAAAGAGGACAAAAATAGGCAAGTTAAAAGGATATTTTATTAATAAAATTGATAAAAATCTACTTTCTAAGACTAGCTACAGAATCTTGCAATTCTGCAGCTGGTCTAAATCAAACACAAAATCGTATTAAAAATCAATTCAAATCTTAAAAAACATATTCAAACTATTTAAAAATATTTGATTGCTAAAAGCATCGTTCAAATTGGCACTTGTATGCAAATCGAATAAAGTAAATCGTATTCAACCAAATGATAACAGAGATAGATACGCTTTGTTTAATTCGTTACCAATTCGGGTTAACAAAATCGTATTGGATAACCCAACAGTAATGAAATCGTTTCATGGACCAATTGAAATAAAAAACCAATAGTTTTAACAAATCATATGCAATCGTTTATGCTGCCTCATCCATCAACAAGAAACACGACCGAATCCATACGAAAACAACATGATCGTTTTCAGATTGATATCACTATATTAAACATAACGGAACGATCCATGCTACTAGCGAATCAAATCAAAACTAGTGTGTAAATTATCACAAATGAAATCATAATGGAATTGATCGGTTGTCAACAGGATCTGTGGGACTCATCCAACGTTTACTATTGCCAATTGGGGACAGATAGGATCGATTGATATTCAACGAAATCATTACTTGAATCAATTTCAAGACCAACTATTAGCCGAATTTTCTCATACGAATTTAACAGAGATAAAATCAAAACCAAAAGAGCAGCATCAAATCGATTTTCGATATCAATCTAACTCAAAACGGGCAATCGTGCTAACTAAAAACATGCATCAATCAAACCAAAATGAATGAAAATAGTTTTTGTTTGTTACGGCCGTTATGAATCAACACAAGTCCACGATTATAGCAAGTAGATCTTTAGCATAGGTCGAAGATAATTAAAATCCAATCGAGAATACTAATTCAATACAAAATATAATCATTTTGAGTTATTAGGAGCAAACAAAAATAATTAAAATCATACCAAATCAACTATCAAACAGAATTGATTTACAAACAAACCAAACCGAATCAAAATCAATGAATTGTTTGTACTAAACTGGGCACAACAAATCGCATAAACAAATTGTAACTATTTTTAATTTTAAAATGAATCTATCGTACAGGATCAAACTATAACAGAATCCTGAATAGAATTAACCGAAATCAAAACTCCATTATACATTAATTCAAGCCACTCCTGAAATGAAATTTAAAATAGAAAATCATACCTGGACCAAATGAAATGGCTTCGATTATGACAGTTTGGAATTGAAGAAGTTTGTAGCCGATTCGACATTCCTAAATACGATCGAACCAGTGGTTTTCTACCTCTTGTCATTAGCTTGAAGCTTATCCCTTTCTCTTGACAATGTCGTGACTTGGTTTTCCAATGATTTGATTTTCGACTGTAATAAGGGAACGTCGGTATAGTAGCACTCCAACCACACATTACATTGAACACATGTTGTCTTCTCAGGCTTCGAAATAGCAGATGAGGGTTGGTTTAAATCACCGAGGGTTTCATTAGGTAGTTTGATCCCTGGGTAGCTAGGATTGTTCTTTAGGCAAGGGGGTAAATTAGAAACAAAGTCGTAGGGTGGCTCGGAGCACAGACCACGGGAATAAGGGTACTCACTAGCCAAGAAGCGCTCGATATCAGAGTCCGAGTCTTCGCTGAGGACTATGGGTTTTTTATTAGCGTTTGGTTTAGGCTTATTCCGGGCAAGTCTCGATATCAATCGAGAATTCTTTTTACCTTTGCCGTTGACAGTAGGGTTACCCTTAACCTTCTTGCTCACAGGCTTTTCTACAGCCTCAACCTTGTCTGTTATAATGTCAGGTAGGTCGATATCAGGGCCGACCGAGGGTTTAGGAGAGGTTAAAAGGGCATGGAAAGGCACGGGTGGCCCGACCTTAGTCTCGCTGACCATAGGCTTGTCGATTTGGACAGGCTCTGAATCAACAAAGCCATTTCTAGACAGAAAAGCTTGCCAATTATCATCGTGGAGTTTTAAATGATGAACGACGATAAGTCTGATCAAGCCGTGGTGGAACAAGCTACTATCGGCCTTCTCTCATGTAAACCTCTTTGACATCTTGTACAGACTACGCTGGAAGTAAAATGACATGTTCAATGGATAACCCATAAAATTCATTAACAGTCGAAGGTGATAAACAAAAACCAATCCATACCGACCCTCATAGGTCACAAATTGTTTGACCATTATCAAAAGATCATGCCACCTTGGTTTAAGCGTGGAAATATGCATACCTTTGTCATAGGATGTGACATTTCTTGATACGAACAGTAATGTCCATGGCACCTCCTCAACTTTAGAGTTTTTAAACCATCGCTGGCCTGTGGCTGCCAATCCTGTGGCAGAGCTAATGAACTGTTCACTGATTTCAAGTTGAATGTCGCCTACTTTGGCCCTACACCCATCAAAGGTAAGGGAGAATTGTTGTGAAACAAACAGATTGAAACCCTCAAACCTCTGTATAAAAGTGAGCCAACCATTATCTTGTAAATATTTCCGGGTGTTATCAAAGAGTAACAGGTCTTGACTCCCATTCGACTCTATTCGCACCACCGGTGCCATAGACAGGAGCACACGGTGAGTGATGTGAACGAGCCAGGGTTTAAGCGCAGCATATGCAGGAGCAGAGTGCTCACAGGGCTTACCCGAAACTAGCGAGGGTGAAATAGGGATAGGGGGAAACATTAATGACATATCGTGCGAAGGTGGTGGAGCTATTTCTGCCATGCAGAATAGTCATTACCATGGTACAACCGCTGACGCTTACAACTATTCAAATCACAACGCATATGTTTTACAACTATACCACTTCAATCAATCAATCAAAACCTTTGGTAAGTGGATTAATCATTCGCGCGAGCAATAGTTATAGTTTCAAAACCAAACAAATGAATCGAAACCAATACCAAGGGTTTAACTATGTGACATGTGTTGTATAGAATGATTCATACCAAGGGTTTAACCATGACACCAATGCCTTTTTATGTAACCAATGTGCCAAGTGAATTGATCAAATAACATGTAAATCCAATCACCAATGTATCACAAACTCAAACACTCATGAAACGAAACTGTATAATCAATTAAAGAACATCAAATGAGTACAGATCAAGAGGTCTTGCCAACTATATAATGATAAATAAAATGTAAACGCAATGGGCATATCGACAAGAATGATAACGACAAGTCAGTGACAATTTTAATGCGACTTCGAAGACCAAGTTTTCATGCTTGCAGTCGTGAAAACAAGAAAAGAGGTAAGTGTGTAAATAGTGCAAAAAATAAAAGTGTCGTTTTATTTGAGAATTGCGACGAAAGTTAAGGTTTGCAAAACACTGGTGTAGGCAGCTTATAAGATAGTAGAAAAATGTGAATTGGCTGCCAACAGAGGGAGAAGGAGATAGAGAAGGGGGGTAGAGAGAGGGATATTGAGAGGAAGGGAAGTAGAGAGGAACACATATAAGGATGGGTAGAGAGAGAGTGAGAGGAAGGGGGGAATATAGAGCAAGACAAAGAGGGGGAATAGAGAGAAAAAGAGGCGCAGAGAAAGTGAGACTGAGACTAACAACAAGGAGATAGAGAAAGAGTGGGAGAGAGGTGGAAGAGAGAATGGATGGAGGGACAAAGGGGCAGAGAAAGTGAGACTGAGACTAACAACAAGGAGGTAGAGAAAGAGTGGGAGAGAGGTGGAAGAGAGAATGGGTAGAGAGAGAGAGAGAGAGGGGGGGCGAGGGGGGCGAGGGGGGGATGGGGAGGGAGTGGGTGTGAGAGTATGAGGCATGTCAAGGTAAGGTTTATGTCTATGTCTTTCCATGCCTTATGGTGTCTAAGTCTT
>SNQJ01S0065109.1:93945-115951 GCA_010110895.2 Picea sitchensis | reverse complement strand
GGGGGGGGCATATATTTAGGAGAGATAGAGAGAGAGAGGGAGGGAGGGGTGGAGGAATGAATTTTATAAGCATGTGCACGTTCCTAGAGTGTGTGTGTGTTCTTAGAGTGCATGCACATTTAGAGTGCTTGCACTCTCCTAAGAAAGTGCATAAGTGATTTTGAATTCAATTTTTTTTGGCAGGATTGACAAGGTGTAGGTTGACTTGGTTGGCTTAGATTTAGGTTCAGGATGACAAACTTAGTGTTTTGGTCTGAAAATTGATGAAAACCACCACTTTTGTGAATACCCCTCTATATCTCTATCTTTGATGTTATTTTTCTATAGGGTAAACAATTCAGTTGTTGACAAAACTATAGACATAAATAGAGTCGGTTATGCATATTTCAAATATATAATTTAAAAAAACAATTAGTATTTTTTACTATTTTTAATATATTTTTGTCTTCACATACATCAAAATCCTAGAATACATACCTCTCTTATTTATTCTATAACTTTTTCTCGGCTTAACCATTTCTCAAATGAGTTATATGTGGCACTAGAAGAGACTAATACCTACAACATAAAAACAAATTGTTTTGATCATGTTAAGACCCTCTTAGCTTGCACGAACAAAATATATTGTAATTTCAACCATATGTTGACTTTGATAATTTAAAAAAATATATAAGATTAATATTAAAAAAATTCAATAACTATACTAGACAATAAAAATGGGTTCTCTACAAGCATACAGGTTTTTGAAATGAAAATTCATTGTTAAGGTACTCAACACTTGCACAAAAATGTATACCTTACATTTTGTTGGAAAAATAAGATACCATTGTTAAAAAAACAATTCATATTTGATGTAGTTATTCACATTGTATATGAATAAAAGTTGTATATTTATACCTAGACTCTTCTTATTTATAATTTTTTGTTTTAGCTTTAGTAGAAATGTTGACAGAGAGCTTGTCCGTGTGAGTAATTTCAACCTGTCATTTTCGGTAATTCGATCCATCGTGATTTTTGAACCCTTTCCAGTCATATTTTAGCATCCATCGTGATTTTTGAACCCTTCTAATTTCTCCCGGAAAGATCTAGCGACTGCTAGTATTTTCTCCCGGAAATAGACCGTGTAAAATATTTTTCTCGGAAATAGACTGTGTACTACCCAGAAATAGACTGTGTACTACCCAGAAATAGTACACAGAAATAGACTGTGTACTACCCAGAAATAGACTGTGTAAAATATTTCTCCCGGAAAGCACATAAGCTTTTCGCAGTCGCCAGATCTTTCCGGGAGAAATTAAACACGATGGATGCTAAAATATGCCTGGAAAGCCCATCTGTTCTAGCCATACTACCCAGAAATAGACTGTGTAAAATATTTCTCGGGAGAAATATTTTAAAATGGTAAGCCCATCTGTTCTAGCCATACTACCCAGAAATCTCCATTCTAATAATTATATGTAAAATGGTTTTATTTTAAAATTAATATTTATAAAAGGATTTTATTTTAATATTAATATTTATTTGTATCTAGATTTTATTTTAATATTAATATTTAATAGTATCTTCTCTAATATTAGAGTAAAAAGATTTTATTTTAATATTAATATTTATTTGTATCTTCTTCCACTCGGTCTTAAAAGGGAACAGATGTGCACAGCATGTTCGGCCTCGGAGTGAGAGGAAATTAAGTCAGACTAAATTAATAAGGAACAAATTCAAAAATAAATAAATATATATGAAATCAAATGAAATATAATGATTAGTTTGTTATGTTTATAAATTAAATATGCTTTTACATAATATAATTTTTTTTTTTTAAATAATTCTGGTTAATATTTATTATGCTTAAAAAATTAATTTAAATATTTATTATTAATATTATTAAATATCTAATTAATTATATATATAATTTTTAAAATTTAATTCTGGTTAGTATTTATTATGCATAAAAAATTAATTTAAATATTTATTATTAATATTATTAAATACTTAATTAATTATATATATAATTTTTAAAATTTCATTTTTTTATAATGCAGGTTTAATGGTTAAGAACATGTGTTTCCTCTTAAGAGGTTACAGGTTCAAATCTAAAGAGAGGTAGGGTATGTATACCAGTTAAATCGTTGGGCGGAGGGGAATCCTTTATCCCACAAACAAGGGGATCTCATACACCAATTTGATGTGCTGACTTGACGTGACCTTAAAAATAAATTATTATTATTATTATTATTATTATTATAAGTGTTTTTTTTTTACTTCATCTACAATTTATCGACTCAGTAACTCATTACTTATTTAAAGTAATTTTATAATCCGTTGAGTTCGGCCCTCTACCTATCCAACAAACTCACTGCACATTCCATAGATATCCCAAGCTATGGAATCTGTTGAGTTCGGGTGTGCACTCCATAGAGATGTGGGGAACCCACCCAGAAGAATGTATCAACCGACGCTCTCATCTAGCATAAAAGCTTATTTTATATGTTGTGTTTGTTATTTTCTTTTAAATTTAGTCAGTGTTTTATAATATTATAATAAAAAGATTTAATAACAACATTACTCAAAGTCAATTATGATATATAATAATATACTATAATTAAATATAATTAAATATAATCAATTATAGTTAATTATAGTTAAATATAATGAAAAGTTATATATTTTAAAATTAATATTTTAATTTACAAATTTATTACTCACTTTTAAATATACTATCCGCTTTTAAAATAAAATAGAAAACTATAAGATGAGAAAAAGAGAAATTGCTATATAACTGAATATTTATAAAAAATAAGTAACATTTTTTTAGTATGTCTGACGAATTGTTTCCATTCTAGAAAAATTGCTTTCTACATAAGCTTCTTTATGCTTGTGACCAAGGGAGATTAAGCAGAAACCTCCATGCTTTTATTTCAATTCTTAGTACCCTTTGACTCATTATGCTTTTAACATTTATAAAACTCTCAAAAATCATTCATTCATAGCCATTTTCATATAATAACAATAAGATATACATGAAAAAAAACTTTAAATATTTCTTTAACCAAATATTTTTAATAAATAATATATTATTTAATTCATAAATTTATAAATAAATATATAAATATTATTTATAAAATTTATATTAAATTAAACGAAGGCAAAGCATTGATTATTTTTTCTATTCTAACTTTTGTATTCGATTATCATGAACATCCAAACTGATACAATTTTGAAACTTTTTTGAATTTAACCTATTTTTTGAATGTATCTAATGCTTTCTTTATTATCTACTATCTGAATATTTATTTTTTTAAGAATCTCTCGCTTATACATAATCTATTTTTTAAGAATCTCTCGCTTATACATTATACATCATCTATTTTTTAAGAATCTCTGGCTTATACATATTCTCGTGGCTATACATTATACATCATATATTTTTTAAGAATCTCTCGCTTATATATATTCTCGTTGATTCATGGATTGTTTCCAGTCGAGAAATCTGTGTGTGCCACTTAGTCTTTGCAAAAAAATTACTCAATCTTGTTTCTAATGGAGATTAAGCGGAAATCTCCATGTTTTTATTCCAATTCTTAATACACCTTTGGACCAAGATACTTTTCAACATTTGAAAAACTTATTTATTCGAAACAAAACAGAGTATTTTAACCTTGTAGATGTCATTGCTTAGCCTTAGATCTAGGCCTTAGGCCAGTATCAAGCATATAATAGTATATCCTTGGATCTGCCATCGTGGACTTATATAAACTTGACAAGGTAAAATTAAAAACCATCAAAAATTACTAATTTGAACAGAATTCCTCATCAAAGGAGATAAGTTTGACCCCTTCAAAGGCATAGATGCCCACTCCAAAACCATATGGAATCATTCTAAAACCAATAAAATCCTCTAATCCCAATAAGCCTCCAATTCTTCATACACCGAAACACTCCTCTACCATCATCGATCAATAAGCGGAGTATATTATTCTTACACTGAAACACTCCTCCTTCTTATTACATAATTGCTGATTGATTTATTAATGTACAAGTTTTGATTGATTTAAAGTTTCATTTTTTTTTTAAATAGGAAAAGAAAAAGAATTTGT
This sequence comes from Picea sitchensis, assembly GCA_010110895.2. Lineage (NCBI taxonomy): Eukaryota > Viridiplantae > Streptophyta > Pinopsida > Pinales > Pinaceae > Picea > Picea sitchensis. Next base: position 111,857 of record SNQJ01S0065109.1, on the reverse strand, counting down.
GTTGGAAATTATGTTAATATTATAATTTATATTTATTTTTGTAAAATTTATTATTCCACATTTTATTATTGAATTAATCAATGGTTACTTTATATATGAAAACTTTACAAGTTTTTGTTATTTATATATATGAAGGTGGTCTTTTCCATTTGCATTAAGTATAAGGATTGCATTCGTGCATTGTTTGGTTTGAAGTTTTGAAGAGATTTCATATTTTAATTGTTTGCATGGTTACTTGGTGTGATGGATTGCATTATCAAATTTACAAAGAAAAAATTCTCTTTTCCCTTTCATAGCTAGAAGTCATTGAATTGAAAGAATTGCATTGGCATCTTTGCATTGCTTGGATGGGTTAAGAGTCAAAACATCACAAAAAGTTTCATCCATTTCCCTTTGACTTAAGAAACAACCAATAAAAAGAATCACGTAATCTAAAATCAATTAGACACTTTTCTTTTATAGAAAACCAACATTAGATAGGTTAAGGGCCTTGGAATAGGATTGTAGAGTAAACTCTCCAAGGCCACAAAATAAAACCTAGAGTCATTAAAGAGTGATAAATCCATTCTTGCAACCAGTGTGTCAAGAAGCTCCTCTAACACAGGAGTCAAGCATGAGGTCGCATCAGGGCAAGTAGGGAGATTACCCCTCTTTGCTTGTTTTGGTGTTTGCGGTATAGCTTCGATTGCTACGTATATGGGGGTTTCGTTGGTATAGCACCTTCGGAGATTCGGGCTTAGTTTCCCTGCCCTTACGTGCGGTTGGACTTACGATTGTTTGCCCGATCATTGATTGTCAGGTGGTATCCTTAGTGACCATTCCTAGGAAGCCGCATAGGTGACTGTAGGTGGGACGTGCCTGTAGTACCTGGGGAAGACGTTCGTTCACAGTCTCAGTTCCCCCGGAGGGTACCCGTCTTAATAAAGGGTACTTGCACCGGTCAGGGTTGTTTCACGTAGATAATCGTAACTGCTCCTCATACCTTTGCTAGCCAATCTTGTGGGGACTTCATCTCCCCCATAGGATTGGTTTTCGGAAGGCCCTAAAGCCAATTGGTTTGCTTGTTGTTTTCCTAGATTTATTAGAGGTGTGCTTTTTGAGTTCGAGTCTAGGTCAGCCTTAGGTTCAACTGTGTTTGGATTTGCACATACTACATTCACCATGGATAAATCACCCTGCCCATCTCCTCGACTATGAGGACTTGATCCAATCCCCTATAAACCTTAAGAAATAACCCATTTTAACATTATCTTATAACCCCTAATACTTTAAAACATTATCGTGTATCACTCCTAACCTACTTCACTATCTATAACCCCTATGACCTCTAACCATAATCCATTGTAACCTCTAAACCATGTAATCCTTAAAATAAAAATTATGATAATTCCTAACCCATATAATCCCTAGAACCCAACCTACAAAACTGCCATAGTTGGTAGGTTCAACATAAACCCTACAACCACTAACACCTAACTCCTATAAACCTTAACACTATATCTCTTTCAACTAACCCATACCAATATTTAACCCTATATCCCCTTATACCCCTCAACCCTTAAAATCCATATGCTCACTTTAAGACTTTAACGCTATATGTAAAAATATATAATGCATAATGTGTAACCCAAATAATTCCTACAACCCCTAAAGCCTTTTAAGAAATATAACATTTAACCTGCATAACACCAAACCATTATAGTCAATTTCCCCAAAACCAAAAATCACTTAAATTCCCAACCCGTATATATATTAGGACATATAACATATGACACCAAACTCTTAACTCTCATAATCCCTTATACCTAACCCCTATAAACATTAACAAATAACCAATTTAAACCTTATCTTATAACCCGTGATACCTTAAAACGTTATTGTGTATCATTCCTAACCTACGCCACTTATATATAGCCCCTATGACCACTAACTATAATCCATTCTACCCCTAAACTAGGTAACCCTTAAACTCAAAAATTATGATAATCCCTAACCCATATAATACCTATACCCCAACCTACAAAATACCCATAGTTAGTAGGTTCAACATAAACCTTATAACCACTAACAACTAACTCTTATAAGCCTTAACACTATATCATTTTCAAACACTATATCATTTTCAACTAACCCATATGAATCCTTAACCCTATATCCCCTTATACCCCTCAACCCCTAAAATCCATAATCCCACTTTAAGAATTTAACCCTATATCCAAAAATCTATAATGAAAAATTTGTATCACCAATAATTCCTCCAACCCCTAAACTCCATTAAGGAATATAACATTTAACCTATATAAATCCTATCCATTATATTCACTTACGCTAAAACCAATAATAATTGCAATTCCCAACCCCTATATCTCTTAGAACATATAACCTATAACATATAGCATCAAACCCTTAGCCCTCATAGCCCATTATACCTAACCCCTATAACCCTTAACAAATAACCCATCTAAACCTTATGTTATAACTCCTAATACCTTAAAACATTAGCTTGTATCAATCCTAACATATGACACTTATTTATATCCCTTATGACCGGTACCCATAATCATTATAACCCCTAAACCATATAATATATAACCTCAAAAATTATGATAGTCCCTAACCCATATAACACATAGACCTCAACCCACATAGCTCTTACAATTGGTATGTTCAACATAAGCCTTATGGTGCAAAACCCCTTCCCTCCAAAGGGTCACTTGACCTCCCGGTCTTGGATCGTTAAAATAATGAGTCGAAGCGACTCTTTTGGCCCCTTTTCTCCTTATGAACACGACTGTGACTATGGGCCTGTCCCTTCGCAACTCGGGCTTCGGGGATATTCCGAAATGCTCTCTTTATTCTTCCCGAAACACGTTGTTCTAAATCTCTGAATTCCTTCCATGCGTCTCCTCAGATTCGTCGGGCCCACAAGGGTTCGGGTTTCGCGACTTAGAGAAACTCTAAGTATCTCGCTCCTAAATTTCGGGTTTCCGATTTCCAAACTCCTTAATCCACTGAGACGTATTCCTCACGTAATCAACGATTGGGATTAGATCGTGACTTCAGAGTTCGCGATTTTTCTCCGTCAAGTCTTCAAACTTGTCAAACTCCGAAGTACTGAAACACTCCATGACTACCCTCCTCGTAACTTTACCAGAGTTGACGGTCTGTAATCATTTGTCTCCCTCTGAAACGGATCTTGTCCACTGGTTTCAGTGGAGAATTCAGTGACTCTTCTCCTTGAATATTTTCCACCGTTCTTCTTCCTGAGCTTTACTTCTTCGATTTCCTTTGTTCCTCTGAATAGTCTCTTCGACACTTGTCGAAATCTTGATCTGTGCACAACTTGCAACATATTTTCATCCACAACTTAACCTCTCCTTGTGGATAGCTTCACACTCCTTGGGACTATCTTCCAACCACGTTTTGTCTCTTATGACTAAAATCATGCCATCCCTCATGATATTTCAAGTCTGAAAACTCTGTCACGCACTCCTTGTGGGCGTCAATGCACTCCTTGCAGACATAAGATTCACTATCTCTTTTTATCTTTCGAGTTGAAACAAACTCGATCACGCACTGCTTTCGGACACTATGCACACCTTGCACTCGTTCAATGAAGAGAAACAATTGAAACTTATGCACTCTTCATAGTGACTCATACATTCAAAAAAGAAAATGCGGTCATGGATACAAGAACATGAAATAACAGAGCGTTGAAAATAAACAAAAGGGTCTACCATTCATTTAGACAGATAGACACATAACAACACATATTTGGGACAATGTATCTATGTTCTATTTATCCAACTGAAACTTACATACATTCATTAACTACAAATCGACTATCTCCTATCAACAACCTTCCAAGCATAACTATCAACAACAACTATTGGGTAACAATACAAAGCTTTATACAAAGAGGTGCTCGTCGAGCCTTTCCCTCCAACTACTCTATGCTATCTTATCGAAATTAAACGCTATCAACTACTTATCATTTATTACAATGAATATCGAGTCAGACAGACAAGACCGCAAGCCTCCAATCTGTATTGTGATCCATCTCATTAAAAAAAAATACATCTCCTCATTGACCTTATGCGATGGCCCAATGTCTGATCATTAAATATGTTCATAATTCAAAAAGATTTGCTAGATATTTCATTAATACATTGATCTTTGAAATTTAAAACATTTCAAAATATGCGCTAGTGCGCCCAACTATCTTCCATGCTTGTGCTTTGTTGGTGATGCTCCTGCATCATACTCCCTTCGATGAAAAATTCATGGACTCTTGTCCATGAGCTCCTGCACCAATCTTCCATGCTTCTGGATATCCACTTAACTGACCCAACTAGCATGTTCTACTGGTCATCCTTTCCACTTCACCAAGTATTCAAAATATGTCTTCCTTCTGGTCTTCTTACCAACTTGTTCATCTATGATCTTTTCCATATACATCTTCTCTACTACAAGAATCTGTTTCTCCCATTGGATCTTTCTTTGATCTTTTGATTCTTCGATTCTATCTTCCCTGTATGGATACAGGTCTGCAATGTTGAATATGGGCGATACACCCACATCTTCTAGCAGCTCTAACTCATAAGAATTCTCACCAAATCTCCTCAAGATTTTACACAGCCCTATCTTTTTCAATTTTAACTTATTATATGTTCCTCTCGAGAATCTCTCTTTTCTCAAGTGTGTGAGAACTTGATCTCCAACCTCAAATTCAAGCTTTCTCCTATGTTGATTAACTCTGCACTTGTATTCATTGTTTCTCTTCTTCAACTGCTCATTGATCTGATTGTGAAGTTCCTGCATCTCTATAGCGAAGTCTTTGGCTCCGACACTCCTAAACTTGCTCTGCTTCTAATCTCTTAACTCTTCCACTCCTCTTGGATTCATTCCATACACGATTTGAAATGGAATTTTCCCGGTTCTCCTATTCATTGAGTCATTATACATAAACTCGACTTGTGCTAGAACCTGATCCCACTGACTATGGTGCTCAGTGACCAAACTCCTCAGTGAATCTCCTAAGCTTCTATTCACCACTTCGGTCTATTCATCTGTCTGTGGATGATATGCATAACCAAAAGATAGATTTGTCCCCAAATTTTTCCACAACGTCCTCGAGAAATGACCAACAAATTTGGTATCCCTATCTGAAACTATACTCCTGGGAAATCCACGGAGTCTCACAACCTCTCTGAAAAACAAATTTGCAACATTCGTTGCATCACTAGTCTTCTAACATGGGATAAAGTGTGGCATCTTAGAAAACCTGTCCACCACAACAAATATGGAATCACTTCCCCTTTGTGTCCTTGGTAATCCCAACACAAAATCCATGGTTATTGCATCCCAAGGCCTCTCTGGAATGGGAAATGGCTGATACAATCCAATGTTTTTATTCTTCCCCTTCGAATACTGACAAATCTTACATTTGTTCACAAATATTTTCACCTTTGCTCTCATACCTGGCCAATAATATGAACCGTTTAATTGGGCAAATGTTTTGTCATGGCCAAAACGTCTGGCTATAACTCCACTATGCTTTTCCTTCAACAAATTATCCCTCTTCGAGCATCTCGATATGCATAACTGACATCCCTTGAACAACAACCCATCTTGAATTAGATATTCATGCCACTAGATTCTGTCTCTGAGTACAGGATTCACACACGCTTCATATGCCTCTCCAAAATCTGGATCATTGTGGTACATTTCTTTAAGGTGATCAAACCCCATGGTCTTGACTTGAAATTCCTGCAGAATCAAAATCCTCCTGCTCAATGCATCAACAACCTTGTTGGCATTTCTAGAAATATGTTTAATGACAAAAGTGAATTTTTTCATAAACTCTATCCACTTAGCATGTCTCTGGTTTAATTTCTTTTGTCTGGTTATGAATTGCAAAGCATGGTTATCTCTATACAAAACAAACTCCTTCGGCACAAGATAGTGTCTCCACTTTTTCAAGGATTGAATTATGTCATAGAAATCCTTGTCATATGTGGAGTACTTCTTCTTAGCTTCATTCAACTTCTCGTTGAAATATGAAATAGGTCTCTTATCTTGGCTCAAGACCGCTCCAATTGTAACTCCACTCGCATCGCATCTTACCTGAAATGTTTTTCCGAAATACGGCAAAACCAGAATTGGTTGTTCAATTATCTTTTCCTTCAATATGTTGAAGCTCTTCTCATCCTCTTCTATCCACTTGAAAGACTTATGTCTTTTATTCACTGTATCCATCATTTGAGCACTAATCCCGCTAAGATTTCTGATGAACTTCTGATAAAAACTTGCTAATCCATGGAAGCTTCTCACCTCAAAGATATTCCTTGGTGACGACCATTCTCTGATTTCTTTCACCTTTTTGGGATCCATCTTCAACTCATTTGAAGAAATTACAAAACCCAAATATATGAGCTCTGTCTTCATGAAAGAGGACTTTTTCAGATTAATCAACAACTTCTCTTGCTGCAACCTCCACATCACCAATGTCAAATGTCTCAAGTTCTCTACCTTAGTCTTGTTAAACACCAGTATATAATTTAGATATACAATGACGAATTTACCAATGAAATATTTCAACACTTCATTCATCAGCCTCGTAAAATTACTCGGGGCCTTGGTTAAGACGAAAGGCATAACAAGTCATTCATACAACCCCTCATTTGTCTTGAGTTTTGTTTTCCACTCATCACCTTCCCTCATCGTGATCTGGTGATATCCACTTTTCAAATCTATATTTAAAAAATAGTTATCTCCACTCAGGAAATCCATCAAATCATCCATCCTTGGCAATTGGAATCTGTATCTGATGGTGATTTTGTTTATGGCTCTCAAGTCCGTACACATCCTCTATTTGCCATCCTTCTTCGGGCTCAATACAGTCGACACTTCACATGGACTCAATCTCTCTCTGACCAATCCATTTTCTAACAGATCCTAAACCTGTCCTTTCACTTCCTCATTCTCCTGAGGTGTCAACTTGTATGATTCTTTATTCAGTAGGCTTGCTCCTGATATCAATTCATTGTAATGACTGATGCTTCTGATTGGTGGCAATGAGCTTGGTAACTCATCCACTATTATATCAACAAAATTCTCTAGCAGCTCCTAAACTTCCTCAAGAAAATCTTCTATTGTAGTACTGGTAAGGATAACTCACGACTTCCTCACTACAAAAAACTACATCTCATGTTCCTTCCTTACTTCGTTCATGAGTTCCTTCCCACTCATGAGAAGTATGCTCGCGTTGGGTTCATCCTTCACCTTATTTTCCTCAATTGGAAACAACATGTGTGTCCTACCATTCTTCTCCAAAGTGTAGGTGTTTCCTCTCTCATCATGGATAACATTTCTTTCATACTGCCAGGGTATTCCCAACAAAACATGACAGATATCCATATGAATCACATCACATATAATCTCATCCCTATATCCTCCTATTTTAAATTCAACCAGGCATTGTTTAGTAACTGTTACCTGATGATCTTTATGCAACCATGAAACCTTATATGACATTGGATGTGCAGTCATCTACAACTCTAAATTCTCCACCATCTCTATGGATACTAAATTGTCAGTGCTCCCACTATCGATTATCACCTTGCAAACTCTGTCCTTCATTTTGCAAGTTGTCCTTAACAAATTGTTCCTTTGTACTGGTTTTTTAGTCTCTACCTCTTGATTCAAAAGGACCTTCTTCATCATCAAGGATCTCCCATCCTCTACACCCTTTTCCTTAGCATATCACTTCCGCGCTTTTGAAATGTGAGCTTCTCCTCCTCCTTTCTTCCTCTCTGGACAATCTCAAGACATATTCCCTGTCTTTCCACAGGAATAACACCTTACTTCTCCTCCTCTACCTCTTCCTCTTCCTCTGGGAAAATAACTTATACCACCACTCTTCCTTCCTCGGGAACTTCCTCCTCTCTCAGAGTGACTATGTGGTTTCTTCATCTCGTCCTTGGGATTTAGTGTGTTTCCTCAGCTAGTGCTTCCTCGACTTATACTTATTCAATTTATGCCTCCCTGACATCTCCAACATCAGGTGCTCTCCTTTCTGTTGTTTCCATGGCATCCAGCCTCACACACAATTCTCTCATCTCCCTTTCCATAGCTCGATTGGCCACAGGTAACTCAACACGTCTTCTAGGTAGCATTGTGTTGACGCTTCTGATAACTCTCCTTCTGATATCAACTTACTCTTCTCCCTACATAATTTATTTATGTACTTGTTATGATACCACTCCTGGTGCAAACCCCCTTCCCTCCAAAGGGTTTCTTGACCTCCCGATCTTGGATTGTTAAAATATTGAGTCAAAATGACTCTTTTGGCCCCTTTTCTCCTTATGACCACAATTGTGACTGTGGGCCTATCCCTTCACAACTCAGGCTTCGGGGATATTATGAACTCTTCTCTTTCTTCTTCCTGAAACACACTATTCTGAATCTCCAAATTCCTGCCACGTGTCTCCTCAAATTCGTCGACCCCACAAGAGTTCGAGTTTCGTGACTTCGTGAAACTCTAAGTATCTTACTCTGAACTTCAAGGTTTCCGATTTCCGAACTCCTTAATCCACTGGCACATATTCCTCATGCGATCAAAGACTGGGATTAGATCGCGACTTTGGACTTCGCGATTTTTCTCCGTGAAGTCTTCAAACTTGACGAGCTCTAAAGTACATAAACACTCCATGACTACCCTCCTCGTAAATTTACTAGATCTGACTGTCTGGAATCATTCATCTCCCTCTGGAATGAATCTTGTCCACTGGTTTTAGTGGAGACTCTAGTGACTCTTGTCCTTGAATATTTTCCACTATTCTTCCTCCTGTGCTTTACTTCTTCGATTTCCTTTGTTCTTCTAAACAGTCTCTTCGACACTTAGTCGAAATCTTGATCTGTGCATACCTTGCAACATATTTTCATCCACATCTTAACCTCTCCTTGTTCATAGCTTCACACTCCTTGCGACTATCTTCCAACCACTTTCTGTCTCTTGTGACTGAAATCACGCCATCCCTCCTGAGCTTTCAAGTTTGAAAACTCTGTCATGCACTCATCGAGGGCGTCAATGCACTCCTTGTAGACATAAGCTTCACTATCTCTTTTGAGCTTTCGAGTCGAAACAAACTCAGTCACACACTCCTTGCGGACACTATGCACACCTTGCACTCGCTCAATGAAGAGAAACAATGGAAACTTATTCACTCTTCATAATGACTCATACATTCAACAAAGAAAATGTGGTCATGGATACAAGAACATGAAATAACAGAGTGTTGAAAATAAACAAAAGGGTCTACCATTGATTCAGACAGATAGACACATAACAACACAAATTTGGGACAATGCATCTTTGTTATATTCATCCAACTGAAACTTACATACATTCATACACTGCAAATCGACTATCTCCTATCAGCATCCTTCCAACCATAACTATCAACAACAACTATTGGGTAACAATAAAAAGCTTTATACAAATAGGTTCTCTTTGAGCCTTTCCCTCCAACTACTTTATGTTATCTTATCGAAATTAAATGCTATCAACTACTTATCATTTATGACAATGAATATTGATTCAGAAAGAAAAGAGTGCAAGCCCCAAATCTATATTATGATCTATCTCATTAAAACAAAATACATCTCCCCATCCATCTTACGCGATAGCCCAACCTCCGATCATTAAATATGTTCATAATTCAAAAATCTTTGTCAGATATTTTATTAATACATTGATCTTTGAAATTCAAAACATTTCAAAATATGCGCTAGTGCACCTAGCTGTCTTCCACGCTTATGCTTTTCTCACCTTACAACCGCTAACACCTAACTCCTATAAACCTTAACACTATATCTCACTTTAAGACATTAACCCTCTATCCAAAAATCTATAAATCCAAACCATTATAGTCAACTTCCCCAAAAAACTAATCATTATAATTCCCAACCCCTATATCCCTTAGGACATACAACCTATAACATATAAAACCAAACCTGTCACCCTCAAATCCCTCATACCTAACACTAATAAACCTTAACAAATAACCCATCTAAACCTTATCTTATAACTCTTAATACCTTAAAATATTAACCTGTATCACTCCTTATCTATGACACTTATCTATAGCTCCTATGTTCCCTAATGATAATCCATTTTAACCTCTAAGCCATGTAACCCTTAAACTCAAAAATTATGATAATCCCTAGCCCATATAACCCCTATACCCCAACCTACATAGCTCTTATAATTGGTATGCTCAACATAAACCTTATAACCACTACCAAATCTTACAAACATTAAAACTATATATCTCTTTTCAACTAACACATATGAAACCTTAACCCTATATCCCCTTATACCCCACAACCCCTAAAATCCATAATCCCACTTTAAGACTTTAACCCTATATCCAAAAATATACAGTGCGTAAGTGTTAACCGTAGTAATGCCTAAAACCCCTAAACCCCCTTAAGGAATAAAACATTTAACATGTGTAACTCATAATAATTATAGTCACTTATCCGATAGCATATAACACCAAACCCTTAACCCACATAAACCCTTATACCTAACCCATATAACCCTTAAAAAATACCCCATCTAAACCTTATATTACAACTCCTAATACATTAAAACATTAACTTGTATCACACCAACCTATGACACTTATCTATATCCCCTATGACCCATAAGAATAATCCATTATAAAAAATAAACCATGTAACCTTTAACCTCAAAAATTGTGAGAATCCCTGGCTTATATAACCCCTAAACCCCAACCGACATAACTCTTATAATTGGTATGTTCAACATAAACCTTATAAACATTAATTACTAACTCCTATAAACCTTAACATTACAACAATTAACTTGAATAACCCCTAACTCTTAAGAACTAAACCCGTAAACAATAATGCTTATAACCCATAGGATGTTTAACCTCTAATGATTACAATCCATACAACCCTTAACTCCTTTCCTTAAAGCCCCTATAAAACCCATAATCTGTATGACCCATATCCATTGAACTCTATAATTTGAAACACATGACCCCTATAAACATTATTACACTAATCCATAACCTATAAAACCACTAACTCCTAACCTCTATAAACACTAATGTTTTAGTCCCTAACCACTAAACTTCTAAACTACGATGAAATCTAAACTGCTATGAACAATAAACCTATGAATTGTCATCCATTGAAATCCATAATTTGAAACACATGACCCCTATAAACATTATTACCCTAATCCATAACCTATAAAACCACTAATTCCTAACCTCTATAAACACTAATGTTTTAGTCCCTAACCACTAAACTTCTAAACTACTATGAACTCTAAAGTGCTATGAACAATAAACCTATGAATTTCCATCCCCAACATATAATACCCTTGACTCATACAATCCCTAACCCATGTAAATCCTATAATCCCATATTCATGTACATGTAATCTCTATGATTCATATTTGATCCCTATCCTTATAACTTCTTATTGACATTATCCTTTAATTACTATCGCAACTAACCCTTATTTCTTACAATTTCTACACCCTTATATGTAATAACGCATAACCTCAAATATCTCAATGATATACCCATTATAACCCTTACATACCTTATAACCCTTAACATAACATTATATTCATTAATCCACATAGCCCCTAATAATGGAAACCTAAGCTTTATAACCCTTAACACCTAACTTTTAACCACTATATATCTCAATGATATACCCATTATAACCCTTAGATACCTTATAACCCTTAACATAACATTATATTCCTTAATCCACATAGCCCCTAATAATAAAAACCTAAGCTTTATAACCCTTAACACCTAAGTTTTAACCACTATATCCCCTACTACTGAAAACCCGACCTTTAAAAACCTTAACCCCTAGCTTTTAACTCCTTAAGCCATAACCCTATGGCCTACATAACACTAATAATTGGTATTTTATACATAAAACTTATATCCACTAACATCTAACTCCTATAAACTTTAACACTATATTTGTTTTCAACTAACCCATTTGAAACCCTAACCCTATATCTCCTTATACCCCAAAACCCCTAAAATCCATAATCCCACTTGAAAAATTTCATTGTATATCCAAAAATCTATAATACATAATTTGTAACACCGATATTTTCTACAACCCATAAACCCACATGAGTAGTATAAAATTTAACTTGTATAACTCCTAACCATTATAGTCGCTTACCCTAAAACCACTAGTCAGTACAATTCCGAACCCCTATATCTGATAGGACATATAACCTATAACATATAATACCAAACCCTTAAACCTCATATCCCCTTTATACCTAGCCCCTATAATCCTTAACAAAAAACCCATCTAATCCTTATCTTATAACTCATGATACCTTAAAACATTAACATGTATCACTCATAACCTATGACACTTATATATAGCCCCTATAACCCCTAAAAATAATCCATTATAACCCTTAAACCATGTAACCCTTATGACGCAGTACCCCACCTTAGCAGGGCCTGCTGACCTCCCGATCTATGGATCTTTGTATTCCTCTTAGACGAAATGGCTCCTTAGTTCCCACTGGAACCTTCAATGCATTAAAAACCATAGGTCTCCTTCTACGAACCCTGCCTATGTGAGCAATCACTGGGCGTAAGTTATCCCCACACGAAGACCAACAGTGACCACCAGCCTAAACAAAGGTGCTTCACTTTTCACAAATTTGGGAGTTCCTGCTACGAGTCACCCTGACTCCTCCGATTCCCAAAGCCCCGAAATGGGCTAACAGTTCCTAGCTCCTCCCTTATGACTCAATTATATGGTCTCCAACCAACCCTAGGGTCTCACCTCCGAGTGCGTTGGGATTTTGTGACTCACAGATTCAGGATGCAACTCTTCTCCCTTTTCCCGAAGATGAACTCATGACATCCTTACCACAGATCAACAGTCCTGAACCTCCCACAATCCGATGGTCTAGATTCTTCTTTCATGAAGTTAGAATTTCATGAATCAGGACTTCACAACTCACGTTATCCGAGTCACAACTTCCTCCGCACTTCCGACTTCTGAAATGTCAAAATTCAAAATGCCAAATTGACGGCTCTCGTCCCTCAAATATGACAGTTTCTTCCTCTCATGAACTTGCGAATGTTGAAGGACTCTCTCCCTTAACCTCCTTGTAACTCCGCAGGATCTAACGGTCCATGGATATTGACACTTCTCCCTCCGAGAATTTCCACCGTCCGTTTAGACTCTTGATAGTTCCTTGCCAAAGGAATTGGCGTCTTTCCTCCTGGACTTGATTTCTGCGAGGTGAATTTGAACCTCATTCTTGCTCCGGACTTCTCCAAATCTCTATCCTTCCTAAGCTTGATCCTTGCTACAAAATCAAGGATTCAAGGAATCTTGCACGCACTCCTTGTGACCTTCACGATAATCTCTGATTATCTGATATCTTCCAACTCTGCGCACTCCTTGCAACAACAGTTCTTCAACCACTCACTTGGGTTGGAAAATTCTAATACTTTACCTGGCCTATGCACACATTACACAACTCTATGCTATACTTTCACTTCCACTAGTATAAGATCAATGGTATTTCTCTCGAGCTTTCTGAGATAAAACTCAGAACCTGTCGACGCACTCCTTGTGGAATTTTCATTACACTCCTTGCAGGAATTCTTAGGAAGAGAAACAGTTGAAACTCATACTCTCCCTCTCACAGACTTCATACATTCAACATGAGATCACGTGCATACACAACATTGAAACAAAATGCATAACAAATTATATAATCAAACTATAAACATACCATTCAATAGATGCAAACAGTAACCATAAAACACCATAAAATTGGATCAAAGCATTCTTATATTAATCCAAGTGTTCCTGTACATGGTTTCTATATCAATAGCTTTCTTCTCATGCAATCTCTACAATCTTTGTTCTTCTCTTCTCTCGTATGCTCTCTTTATCTATAGCTTAATTACAATAATCAGAGTGATACAATACATACGATGGAGTCTTCTTAAGTTTTGCCTCCTACAACTCTAAGTTATCTTATCAAATTAAAGATTACAACTACTTTACATTGATTACATTAATTTCCTGCAACCGAAAGATGAGAGCGAACGCTCAAGATCTATGTTGCAATCCCCAAAACATTTAAGAGAAATTATATCTTTTCAGATATTACATTAATGTGGCATCCTTTGAATTTCAATATATCTTCAAAATGTGCGTTGGTGTATATGCAATTGTCCTCCACTCGCGCTTGCTTTGTTGGCGATGCTCCTGCATCATATACTCCTCTGGCTGAAAAATTCATGGACTCTTGTCCATGAGATTCTGCACAGTCTGTCCATGTTTTTGGATATCTTCTTCTCTTTCCCAACTGACATCTTCAATCGGGTGTCCCTTCCACTTTACCAAGTATTCAAGATATGTCTTCCTCCGGGTCTTCTTGCTAACTCTCTGATCAATGATTCTTTCCATCTGTGGATTTTCAGCTACAGGCATCTATTTGACCCATTTAATCTCTCCTTGGTTCTCTTATCCTCTTGCCTCATATCCTTTGTAAGGATACATATATGCTACATTGGATATGGCTGATATTCCCACACCATCTGGCAATTCTATCTCATAATCATTTGCCTCAAATTTTTGTAGAATCTTACACGGCCCTATCTTTTTCATCTTCATCTTATTATATGTTCCCCTTGGGAATATTTATTTTCTGAGGTGTGCTAATACTAAATCTACCACTTCGAATTGAAACTCTCTCTTGTGTTGATCTTCTCTGATACCACCTGACGCAGTACCCCGCCTCAACATGGCCTGCTGACCTCCTGGTCTATGGATCTTCATATTCCTCTTAGCCGAAATGGATCCTCAGTTCCCAATAGAACCTTCAATGCATATAAAACCACAGGTCTCCTTCTATGAACCCCACCTATGTGAGAAAGCACTCGGCATAAGTTCTCCCCACGCGACCACCGGTAGTGACCATGAGACTAAACAGAGACGCTTCATGTTTTGTGAATTCAGGAGTTCCTGCGGTGAGTCACTCCGACTACTTTGATTCTCAAAATGGGCTAATGGTTCCTAGGTCCTCCATTATGACTCAACCATATGGCCTCCAGCCAACCCTGGGGTCTCACCTCCGAGCACGTCGGGACTTCGCGACTCGCGGATTTGAGATGCAACTCTTCTCCCTTTTCCCGAAGCCAAAATCACGACTTCCTTACCACAGATCAATGGTATTGAACCTCCCATGATTCAACAGTCCACATTCTTCTTTCACAAAGTTATAATTTTGCGAATCGGGACTTCACGACTCATGATCTATGAGTCACAACTTCCTCCACACTTTCAACTTTCAAAATGTCAAAATTCAAAACGCCAAATCTACATCTCTCACCCCTCATATCTAACGGTTTCTTCCTCTCGTGAACTTGTGAATGTTGAATAAATCTCTCCCTTAACCTCCCTGCAAATCTACTGGATCTAATGTTCCACAGATATCGACACTTCTCCCTCCGAGAATTTCCACCGTCCGTTTAGACTCTCGATAGTTCCTGGCCAAAGGAATTGGCGTATTTCCTCCTAGACTTGATTTATGTAAGGTGACTTCAAACCTCGTTCTTTCTTCAGACTTCTCCAAGTCTCTATCCTTCATGATATTTATCCTTGCTACAAACTCAAGGATTCAAGGAATCCCGCACGCACTCCTTGCGGCCTTCACGATAATCTATGATTATCTGATATCTTCCAACTCTGTGCACTCCTTGCAACAATAGTTCTTCAACCACTCACTTGGGTTGGAAAAGTATAAGACTCGACCTGGCCTATGCACACCTTGCACGTCTCTGTGTTATACTACATATGTTTTAATCTAATGTGTAGGAATCCTTAACCCTATATCCTCTTATACCCCACAACCCCTAAATCCATAATCCCACTATAAGAAATTAACCCTATATCCAAAAAACTACAATGCAAAATTTGTAACCCCAATAACGCCTACAACCCATAAACCCCCCTAAGGAATATAACATTTAACATGTATAAGTCCTAACCATTATATCCACTTACCCTAAAACCACTAATAACTACAATTACCAAGCTCTATATCCTTTATAACATCTAACCTATAACATATAACACCAAAACATTAACCCTCATAACCCCTTATACCTAACCCCTATGACCCTTAACAAAAAAACCCATCTAAACCTTATGTTATAACTCTTAATACCTTACAAAATTAACTTGTATCACTCCTAACCTATGCCACTTATCTGTATCGCTTATGACCCCTAACCATCCATTATAACCTCTAAACCATCTAATCCTTAACCTAAAAATTTATGACATATAACCCATATAATGCTTAGACCCCAACCTACATATCTCTTACAATTGGCATGTTCAACATAAACCTTACAAGCACTAACACCTAACTCCAATAAACCTTAAGACTATCTCTTTTAATCTAATCCATATGAAATCTTAACCCTATATCTTTACATACCCCCAACCCATTAAATCCAATTTAAGACTATAAACCTATGTCCAAAAAACTATAACGTATAATTTGTAAAATCAATAATGCCTACAACCACTAAACCCCCTTAAGGAATATAAAATTTAACCTTTATAAGTCCAAACTATTATATTTAGTTACCGAGGAAACAATAATCATTATAATCCCCAACCCCTATATCCCTTAGGAGATATAAGCTATAATATATTAATCCAAACCCTTAACCCTCACAACCCCTCATGCCTAACACTAATAACCCATGACAAATAACCCATCTAAACCTTATATTATAAATCCTAATACCTTAAAATATTAACTAGTATCACTCCAAACCTATGACACTTATATATAGACCCTATGTCCCTTAATGACAATCCATTCTAACCTCTAAACCATGTAACCCTTAAACTAAAAAATTATCACAATCCCTATCCCATAGCCTCTATACCCCAACCTACATAACTCTTATAATTGGTATATTCATCATAAAAATTATAACCACTAACACCTAACTCCTATAAACCTTAAGAATATATATGTCTTTTAAACTAACATAAATGAAACTTTAATCTTATATCCCCTTATACCCCACAACCCATAAAATTCGTAATCCCACTTTAAGTCTTTAAACCTATATCCAAAAATATACAATGCATAATTTGTAACCCCAATAATGTCTACAACCCCTAAACCCCTATAATAAATATAACATATAACATGTGTAGCTCCTAACCATTATAGTCACTTACCGCAAAACCACCAATCACTACCATTCCCAACTCATATATCCCTTAGGACGTATAACCTATAACAGATAACACCAAACCCTTAAGACACATAAACCCTTATACCTAACTGTTATAACCCTTAACAAATAACCCATCTAAACCTTATCTTATAACTCCTAATGCCTTAAAACATTAACTTGTATCAAACCAACCTATGACACTTATCTATACACCCTATGACCCCTAACCATTATCCATTATAAACAATAACCCATGTAATCTTTATCCTTAAAAATGATGAGAATCCCTAGCCCATATAACCCCTAAACCCCAACTGAAATAACTCTTATAATTGGTATATTCAACACAAGCCTTATAGACACTAACACCTAACTCCTATAAAATTTAACATTGCAACCATTAACTTGAATAACCCCTAAATCTTAAGAACTAAACCCTTAAGAAATAATACTTATAACTCATAATATATTTAACCTCTAATGATTACAATCATTACAACCCTCAAACCTAACTCCTATAACCCTTAATAAATAACTGATATAAACATTATCTTATAAATCATAATAACTTAAAACATTAACTTGTA